>PVJI01006391.1:0-86969 GCA_004026765.1 Micronycteris hirsuta
GTGGAAAATTGAAGTCGGCCCATAAACCTGTTGTGCCCATAGAGATTAAAAAGTGGATGTAGCTGCAGGAGAGGATTGGTCTGGGAGTCAGGATGCTATTTGCCAAGGCTTTTCCATGCTGTTGGGGATCAGAGATTTCCTCATCCTCATTGTGCTGCTACCTGGAATGGTGTGGCTCAGCTGCCTTCCAAATTTATCTGGGCAAGGATATTTGCAAGGAAACATGGCAGGGTCTCTCTGGAGGGAAGGGGAAAGAGAGTACACATTAAATCTGGGTACTTCAGGTCATAGTTGATATAATCTTATACCTTGAAGAAACTCTTGGATGAGAGAATTCTGGAAATTGTTTCTCTGGGGGATACAGGAGCATGGGTTTCTTCCCCACTGAGAAGAGAGGGGGGCTCAGTCATCACTGTACATGTTCCTGAATACAATTTTAGTCGTCATCTTCTCCTTCTCCCCTTCCTTCCCCGCCTTTTCCTCGCCCTCCACATTCTTCTTGTTCTTCTCCGAGAACTTCTGTTTCTGCCAGGAAGTAGCTTTACCTCCTTAAAGAGAATGCTGTGATGCTTTCTGTCAGTTGGCATAATGCTTCAGCATCCTTTCCTACCTGCTATTTTTGTGCCCTTTCCACATGTTGTCATGGTGAAGCCCCCACCTCCTCAGCCATGAGGACTTGTTCCTGTCTTTAGGGACTGAGTTTGGGATGTGGCAAGTAGAGGCAGTGTGTGCTGGGGGAAATCTGGTACCGTAATGTGCTGGTAGGGGTATGATCAGGACACATTTTGGGAGAAGTCCATGCTACACATTTCAAATACTTAAGAAAATTCTGTCATGAAATTGGTGCCTTTAAGATTCTCTTGCTCAATGAGTATGTTTTTTACTGCTTTAGGAATAATCTTAAAGCCCTTCCTTGAACTCCTGAACTATAATGAATGCTTATTACAGATTGTATGTCTTTAGTGCAAGGCCTAATTGGTGTCATCATGAAAGACCTTTTAGTCTAATCAAGTAAGACTTTTTCTCCTCGACATTTTTCTCCCTAGGTGCTACCTCCTTTCTCATCTTCTTACATGCATCTTCCTACTGTTTTTTCTGCCCTCTGTAAAGCTACAAATTCAGTGCTTACACTTTACCATGCTCCAGGAAGCTTCCTTGCCTCTATGGGCCATATAGACACCTCTTGTTTTTGTTTCTGGTGTTGCACAAGGAAATTATGATTTTTTAGAAACCACTGACCCTTTGTACTTCAGGATAGTAAGGGTTCATGAGTCATACGTTGGGTACGTGGTTGGACTTAACATTGTGGGACTACAAATAAATCTTAAGACAGGGCAAGGCCCTGAAAATGTTTACAGTACAGTGACAAATCCAGAACTAAACATGGTGGAAACTGGAAACAACTGAATAACTTCTGTGACGGGGAGGAGGTGGTGTTGTGGAGAGAGCAACAGTGCAAGCTAACCCAGGGAAGTGCAGTGAGCATGGAATGTGGGGCACAGAAGAGGGTGGAGTGGAGAATAGGAATGCTCACCAGAGTGGAGGGAGTACACAGGTAGAAGAGGGTCTTAGATGGGAAGGGAGCAAGAAGGGTATAGAAGCCAGGGACAGGAGTTTAGGCTAGGAAATGGGGATCAATTAGAGATAGTTGAGTAGGTGAATAAGATAGTAACGTGTGGGATGGTTAGAAGGGAGAGTTACAAAGACCAGCCAAAAGAGACTGCCGAGATAAGCTCGTCTTCTTCACAGTGGGAAGGATGGAATGGTGACTTGGGAAGATGTATCAAAGGAAGAAATGACAGGGCTCACTGACAGATCAGTGCAGGCCTTGAGGGAACTGCAGTTCACGTTTTAAACTGAAATGTTACAGTGTCTTAGGTATGTGTGATATAAGTAAATCCAATTTGTAAAGATTTAGATTTTATAGTGATACAATGTTTTTGCATGACAAAAGGAACTTTTAAATACACTCCTTTAAGTCACATTTTTTCCTTTGACAGTGTATTGGCTTTCTTACCTATAAATGGAGGTGACATGTTCCATCTCTTTAAGCTTAATTCCTTGAAGGCTCAGCCTGAGTACAGAGAATTTGGTTGACAATTTAAGAATTAAATCCAGTCTATTCTCCCATTCATTTTGAAGGACAGGAATTTACTTTACAGAAATACAGGGTCCAGCACAAACAGTGCCACCTTTTAATTACAGAATCTTTTATTGCAGAATCATAAGCATGTAATTCTGTAACATAACAGTATCACACTCAAGCACACCATATGACATTTTAGGTGAAATGGTCAAATTAAGACTATAAATTATTACATCATATTATTACCCTACCAACCACACTCAAGCAGGCATTACTTCTGCCAGATCCTGTATTTTAGAAGGAGCTCCCTTAAATGTCAAGCTCTGTTAAGCTTAAACTAGTCTTTTTTTTTTTTTAATCAATGTAAGAACATACTTCAGAAACTTTTCCTACCTAGTTAGTGCTCGTGTGCCAAACACGCAGTCCTGTCTTTGCCTGAGTCTCTCCAGTCTTGTTGCAGCTGCTGGGCCAGGCTCAGCCCAATTACATCCTGCCAGGGGATAAACTTGATACCTTTTCCTTTCATGAAACACTATCTGTGTGAAGTGAGCTCTTTGATCCATAGTCTTTCCTCCAGAAGCTGAGGGAAGATCAAGAACACCTTTGAGTAGATGAATATTGGATGAAGTTTATATAATTTAAACTAACATTCCTATTAACCCTTTCACTCAATGGAGAGACAGAAGAAACTTGTACAGTCATGGTTCCCACTTAGACATAAGATGCCATTGCTTCTCTGGGCATCTTTCTCATTTATATATGGCAGAATTTAGGAATTAAGTAAATATTAATTGATGGTTGTCATTTCTTAAAACTTCATAAAGAGAGCTAATGTCTATATATTGAATGAAATATGCTGAAATGGAATTAGAGTCAGTATCTGTATATTAGGCAGTGGGGTTTTAATGATGAACAAGGCTAATATCCAGTTGTCATACATAATATAGTAGTAGTAATAACATCATCAGCTAACCTTTCTTGAATGCTTCCTATACGCAGGGTTCTATTCTAAAGGTTCTTTTCATCAGCTTTTTCATAATAAACAGATAAGGTAGGTACTATTTTTACCCCCATTTTAGAGATAAGGAAACTGTGGCACAGACAGGTTAGGTAAGTTGCCCAAGGTCTCACAGCTTACAAATAGTAGAGACAGGATTTGAACCTGGGCAGTAAGCAGGCACCAGGGTTCTAATTTCTGTGCTATATTCATCATGGTGAGAAAGGCAGACAGTTAATAAATCCTTTTAAGTGTGATGAATTCTGTGAGGGTTTGTAACAGAATAAACCTAGGCTACCCAGAAAAAATGCCCTCTAGGATGCAAGATAAAAATGAGTAGGTGCTCTACAGGTGAGATGTAGTGGACAAGAATGTAGTGGACAGCATGTGTGGTGGCCACAAGGCTGGAGAAAATATGATGATTCTGAGGAACTTAAGGAAACCCATTTACAAGTGGCGGAGAGAGTAAGAGCGAGGCTGGCAGGGGCCAGATCAAGAAGGATTCTTCAGGTCCTTCAAGGACATGAGGCATGAAAATGTAAAGGATTAAAGATGATTGTGTTTATAATAAGATTTGTAATTGTGATTTATAATAAGAAATGTGTATTTGATCTTTGTCCCATTCCTAGCATAGAGCTCCTAAAACACTTGAAATTTCCTGAGTGGTGAGAGCAATCTGAAGTGTCTTTTGTTATGTTAATGAGTGCCTTGGACATTCCCTAGGTAACAGGGATGGTGCTCCTTGCCAGGGGAACCAGTCTTGTGATTAGAGGGTTGAAACTTTCAGTTTTACCCTGGGACCTCAGGGGAGGAGGAGGTTAGCACCAATGGCCAGTGATTCAATCCACCATGCCTATGTAATGAAGACTCCATAAAAACCCAAAAGGACCAGGTTCAGAGAACTTCTGAGTTGGTGAAGACTTGGAGATGCCAGGGAGAGTAATATGCCCAGAGAGAGCATGGAAACTCTGTGCCCCTTCCCACATACCTTGCTCTATGTACCCCTTCATCTGGCTAATCATCTGTTTTCTTTTAATACCCTTTAAAATAAACTGATAACTGTAAGTATGTGTTTCTGTGGGCCTCTCTAGCAAATTAATGAAAACTGAGGAGGGTTGTGGGAACTTGATTTAATAGCCAATTGTTCAGAAGCACAGTAACAGCCTGACTTGAGGTTGGCATCTAAAATAGGGGACAGCCCTGTGGGATCTCATGCTTTCTCCAGGTAGACAGTGTTAGAATTGAGTTAATTGCTTGGCAATATTGAAAAAAAACACATATTAGGGGAACATTAAATATTAAGAATTAAGGGGACGGCAAGCATTAAAGGGATGGAAGCATGGGGATGGCGGGTTGAGAAGCGAGTTTTGAAAAGGTGTTTTTGACCACTGGTTTGTCTGATGAATCATAGGGGTAAGAGTGGACGTAGAGAGTGCAATCCAGAGGCAGTTCTTCTGGTCCCGGTTGGTAATGATAGTGACCTAGACCGGGGTACTGTCAGTAAGAATGGAGAGAAGCTCAGGAGCTTGCCAGGAAGCAGAGAACAGGTGGTTTGGATGTGGAAGATGACAATAAAGGTGGAAACAATAACGATGCCAGAGTTAAGAGTGAGAAGGAATTTGCAAACTTGACCGACTGGATGGAACTTGAGGAAACTATGTGTAACAGACCTTCTTTGGTCAAGAGAAGGGTTGTGCAAGAAAAAATAGCTTGTGTCATACACCAGTGAAGAGAGTGACTCTGCCAAGGGCATGGAGACACACACTCATATACACATGTGCACATATTTATATATTTACGTTTATTTGCGTGTTATCTGTATATACACACATATGTACATGCCAAGATTTGTTGTTATGGAGGTTAGGCCTCCCAGGTTAAGGTGATTTCAGAACCAAGGCTGCCTCCTTGGTGTTTATTGTCTTCTGGGTGTGGTGTTATCTGTAAGCGCCAGTCCCATGGTTCAGCCACTAACGCTGAATTTGCCTTTGAGTCAGTGTGGGGACTGATCTAAAAGTGTCTGACAACATGGTAAAACAGTGGGAGGGAAAGATGAATGCCACATCTCCACAAATCTCCTGGCTGGATCCACATGGGTATCGATTCCAGTTTTCTCTCTCCTTGAGCTGATGTTCTTCACCTTAAAACATTTTCTTGTCTTTGTCTAAAGAACCTCCAAAAGCTTCATTCTGATTGTTACTATTTCTGACTAGGTTTTTTTCTGCTGAACATTTGGAACTGGGTAGGCTGAGATAAATTCTAAGCAGATGGGAAGTTTTTATATTGTCATCTGTACGATAGCAGCAGCTCCAACTTGCCCTATATACCTTCCAGGAAGTTTCTTTGCTGCACAGCAGATGCATGAGGAATTTCTGTTTTGATGTTTCATCAAACTTCAAACCTCAGTTGGTGGCAGCCATTTTAGTGGTTGTGCGTGAGGGTGTGTACTTGCTAGGGGTATGGGGTTAGCTTGAGTGATATGTGGATGATTTCAGGAGGAGTTAAATGCAGTGTTTGAAAGCTTGGGACATGAGGGTATTCTGTTACACTGGAGATCCTGAAGGAAAAGCAGTCGGGCCAGAATGGATGAGCTGTTCTAAATTCTATGTTTTACTTGTGACTCCGGGTTGCTATTTGTGTTTGCTTATTTTATTTTTATTGTTAAAGTATTTTGTTTAATGTACCAAACTTTGCTCAGGACAGTGTGAAGTATTTCAGAAAAGACCAAAAAGAAACAGGAAGCATGAAACAGCTTTCATTATGGTCCTGAAAACCTTTATTGAGAATACATAGAAAACCTTTATTGAGAATACATAGAAAATTCCTGCATGATCATACTGTGCTTCCTACTTTGCAGAGTGCTCCCATAGCCCTGGTACATTACTTTACTGTAGTGTCCTCGGATCAGGTCTGTAGTTGTTTTCTTTACCCACCACAGTACGCTCCTTCCGCTGGAATATACAGCCATGAGAACAGATACTTGTTCTCTGCTGTATCCCCAGCACCCAGAGCAACACCTGGCACATAGTAGGCAATCAATTTTAGTTAAATAAATAAAAAATTATATTCTAAACATCAGTCTTAACTCTATAAAACAGGCCTGGCATACTAAGAGTTATGTACATCACTCTGCCAGGTTTTCACCCAGGTTTTACAGTAGTTTGTTGTCCCGGGAGAAGTTTGTGGGCTATGCTTCTTTTTAAAGGCAGTGAATATTGTCATATTGCAACTGTAGGGGTCCTTATATGCATGTCCTGTATCTGTGATGATTTTTCTACTAGAAAGCCCACTAGTAATAAGTGTTATTCCCATGTTGCAGAGAGACTTTTCAGCACCTGTGAGGGTTTGGCTGTGATGTTGGGACTCTGCTAAGAGAAGTGCTTTACCCCCCAGGCTGGGATCTAGCAGTGGAATAATCTGAATCGTGGTAGCAAGTCATCTTGGCAGTGGCAGGCGTAACAAATTTCAGCTGGTGATTTCAGCATGACTTGTATGAATTTCTGTGTGACAGGAGTCATGACAAAACCATTTTGTGACTTGTGTCTGAAGCTATCAGTTAGTTGGAACTATGAAAATCAGTTTGCATATGTCAGCAATTAAATCTTCTAATATACTTGCCCATGGAAAACTGCCACTAGAATTATTTTTCTGTAGTTACTGACTGGAAAGCTGTGGTTATCAAGTATCCTGATTGAAAAATCTTTAAAAGCTGGTCTTTAAATTGGAACCATATGTGTGTTTTTCCCCTAGGTAAATCTGTTTATATTAAATACATGACCCACACATGTGTATACATAGACACAGCATACAGTTATAATACATTGATGTGTGTTTGTGTTACTTGTGTATGTGTTCACACAGAACACATATGACTGTGCATGAGCTTTTAATGTGCTGATAGAATGAAATGTAAGGATGTTGGAGAAGTTTTCTGTTAACTGAGATAATGCGATTACCTACATTCATGTCTCCTAGTAGTATTTGGTTGGTTAATGTTTATAGTTCTTAGAACTGTGCCTAGTATATAATAAGTCCTCCATAAATATTAGCTTTTATCAAGGGTGTCCAGCCTGTGTCCTGCAGGCCACTGGCAGCTCAGGAAGGCTATGAATGTGGCTCAGCACAACATTGTGAATTTACTTAAAACATTATGAGATTTTTTGGTGATTATGTGTCACAGTGTATTTAATGTGTAGCCCACGAACATTCTCTTCTTCCAGTGTGGCCCAGAGATGCCAAAAGGTTGGACCCCCTGATTAGAGTATATCTTCATCTTTCAGCTTCAGCCTAGCTATGTTGGTGTCTCTATCACTTCTTACAGCAGTTTAGCTTCAGAGGCAGGCTGGCATAGTCTCAAAATTATTGTGTAACTGGGAGGTACATTTAATGAATTTATCGTTGATCTAAAATGCCTGTAACAAATTTTTCTGCCATGCAGGGAATATTAGTATTTGTATTTTTAATTCAAAGCCATTTATTAACTACCTAGTAGTACTGATTTCTATTTTAGTTATAATAGTTCTCTAAGTCATCATCATTCCCTAGAGTCTATCAGTGTCTTCAGCACATGTGTAATCTTCATTGTCAAATTAAGACCAGCTTCACTGAGAATTTTATTTACAGGTTTGAGAGAGAACAGATTGTTCATTCATTAAGAAAGAAATAGGATATTTGCTAAAGTCTGAATGTTTGTGTCTCCCCCAAATTCATATGTTGAAATCCTGGCCCCCAAAGGTGATGTCACTAGTAGTTGGGGGCTTTGAAAGGTGCGTAAGTAATGAGGGTGGGACTCTTGAGAGATCCATTGTGTTTTCCTACCATGTGAAGTTGTAGCAAGAAGTTCGAGACCTGGAAGAGGACCCTCACCAAAATGTGATCACATCTATTTTGGGCCAGGTTTGTTTGGACATGTTCAAAAAGGTAGCATGTTATTATATACAGACCACTGGATTGTACTCTGGGCCTTTTCAGGAATGCTGCTTTTGTAACTTGACTCGTGCATTTTAATAAAGTATTTGATCTATGGAGACCACTGCAGAAGGCATTTGTATTTAGGGTATTGATTTAAAAAATCATATGGATAGGATATATTATCTTTGAGTTTTGGAACAGTACCTGAGTTACGAAATGGAGTCACAGGGGCTGCTGGGCTAAGGAACCACTGAACTTGATTGCTACCCACTTTGTTCATGCTACATTTTTATTTTTTTTGTCATTTGGGGAAAAGATAATCTTTTATAGGCTTTTTAGACTTTGACTTTAAGATTCAGAGAAGTAGTCTTGTTGGGTGAGACTTTTTTTTTTTTTTTTTTGATGAAGCCATGCTTTCTTTAAGGTTTATGAATATGGTCTGTTTTAATCCTTAGAGGTTAGATTTCATGGTATATAAGCAGAAATATATATTAAGCCAAATAGATATTGGTAGTAATGGGGAAGTCTGCAGACAGTAAAGCAACCTATTTTGATGAAAGGGTCAGATGTATTTTAGATCTATAACCCTCCTCCCTTTTTTAGCATCCTGAATATTCTGAGAAGCATTAGGAAATAGTAAAACATACCTTAGTATTTAGGGCCAGCCATCCTGGTTTTCTGAGTATCTTCTCTACTAGCTGTATGACTCTGAGGTTTCATCTTTGTCTGCAAAATAAAGCCAATAATACCTGCTTTGGAATTTTTTAAAAAATTTAAGTATAATTGGCATAGCATTATATTACTTTCAACTGTACAACATAATGATTTGATATTTGTATATATTGTGAAATGATCTCCACAGTAAGTCTAGTTAACAGTTCATCATCATACATAGTTAAAAAATATTTTTCTTTCATTGAGAACTTTCAGGATCCACTCTTCCAGCTGCTTTTAAATATGCAATGCCATGTTAACTATAGTCACCGTGCTGTAGATTACAACCCCATGATCTAGTTATTATTTTCTTATTTATTTTTCGGTGGAGTCCCTAAGTTTTTCTATACATAACGCCATGTCATCTGCAAATAGTGATAGTTCTACTACTTCCTTTCCAATTTGGATATCATTTATTTGTTTCTCTTGCCCAGTTGCCCTGGCCAGAACTTGCAGTATCATGTTTGATAGAAGTGGCGTGAGTGGGCTTCCTTCTCTTGCTCCTGATCTTAGAGGAAGAGCTGAAAGCTGTTCATCATTGTGCATGATGTTAGCTGTGAGCTTTACTCTAAAGTTTGCTTCCTTTGTCTGCAAAATAAAGCTTATGATACATGCTTCACAATTTTAATAGCTTTATGAATATATATTTTACATACCATGAAATCCAGCAATTGAAAGTGTACAGTTTAGTGCTTTTAGTATATTTATAGTTTTTCAGACAGCAGTCACCACAATCAATTTTAGGCTTTTATGTCACTCCAGAAAGAAACCTTAAACCATTACATATAAATGGAATCATATAATGTCATGCTTTATGACCACCTTCTTTTACTTAGCTTAATGTCTTAAAGTTTCGTCCATGTTATGGCAGATACAGTAGTTCATTCTTTTTTATTGCCAAATTATACTCCATTGTATGGATATACCATATTTTGTTTACCCATTCATCAGTTGATGGACACAATGATTTTTGTGAAAACTGAGGAAGAGAGTAGGTAAAGTACATAATGATAGTTTGCACATAGAAGCAGTATGTGCTTTTGTTGTTTCTTTCATCTGGTTTGGACAGGCTTCTTGTGTGAATTAAAGCAGCTGCTCTGGTCTTATTAGGAAAGGGAAACAGTCTTATTGATTAGACCATCAGTCTGCCAGTTGTCTCATATTGGTTCTTAATTCATCGAAGATCCTGGTGGGCACTCAAGTTTGATACTAGAGTTCACACTATTTATCTCAGCAGCCAGAAGTGTTTAGGTGTTACCAACAGTGCTTATTGTCATTATAGATGCTCTGTAAGTAACTGTAAAGAAGGATTTGAAGGGATTGAAAGAAAGATCACTGAGGCTTACACAGATGTCGGATAATCTAGTGCTGATCCTCATTCTGAACCTGAGCATTGATATCAATATCAAGCTGACGATTGGCTGTGTTGTGTGCCAGGTTTGAAGGGAAGTAGGACTTCGGCAGTTCCATGCTTTGCTGACTCTCCAAAACATGGAAAACTGCTGAGGTCTTATGTGACATCAGAAAGGAAGTTCATGTTACACATATGGGATTCCTGGCAAAAACAAACAGACAAACAAACAAACTAACTCTGTCTCTGTTTAAGGATTTGGGATTGTGAAATTCTAGGTAATTACTAAATGACAAGTAAAATTCAAATTGAAGTAGATTATTACCAAAGGTCAAAGATTATTTGAAAACATTGATTTGTGTTTTGTTGGCTGTGGAAAAACCATGGGACGCAATTATTAAAGTAGTATTTCTGAAACTCTACTTAAGATATTATAATATAAAAAGAAAATTCTAAACAAGGCCCAAAGAAAATGCAGTTAGCCCTTTGTAACTGTGGATTCCACATCCACGTGTTCAACCAACTTCGGATCAAAAATATTTTTTAAAAATGTTGCATTGTTGTGGACATGTAATAAGTAGTTAGGCCTATGATGGTTGCATCTGTACTGAACTAATACAGACTTTTTTGTTACTGTTTCCTAAACAATAAAGTATAAGAACCATTTACATGGCATTTACATTGTACTAGGGATTATAAGTAATCTAGAGATGATTTAAAGTTCATGGGAAGATGTCCATAGGTTAAATGCAAATACTATGCCTTTTTATATAAAGGACTTGAGCACCTGTGTATTTTGGTGTCCATGGAGGTCTTAGAACCAATCTCCAGCAGATACCAACAATGACTATTGTTTTAGTATCTGTTGTACTATTGGCCTACTACTGTTTATCATACAGAAAAACAGAATAAATGTTCGTTGGCTAATAAGTACTCTTATGTCCAAGTTTCCATTTAAGGTCATGAAACAAGTCGTTGCAATTGAAATTTCTGGTGACAGTTTTTTGTTTTTTTTTAAAGATTTGATTTATTTATTTTTAGAGAGGATAAGGGAGGGAGAAAGGGAGAGAAACATCAATGTGTGGTTGCCTCTTGTGTGCCCCCTATGGGGGAACTGGACTGCAACCCAGGCATGTACCCTAGCCTGGGAATCGAACCAACAACCCTTTGGTTTACAAGCCAGCACTCAGTCCACTGAACCACACCAGGCAGGGCCAATTGCTGTTTTAAAGATAAATTTGTCATACAGGATTTCTGTGCTTGTTTGCCTTGTTCTGCAAAGCCAAATCATTAATAATAACTTACATATACTGAACACTTTATTTGGATTATCTTATTGATCAAAGATAGTGCAGTTAATATCTCTTTTTTTATAATGAGAAAACTTAGGCGCAGAGAGATTAAGTAACTGTCCCAAGGTTACCCAGCTTGTAAGTGGTACTTTTCTTCATAGTTCTCATTTTGTAAAATTTAATGTTATGAAAAGTGCTTTTGAATTTCAGGTTTTACTCTGATACTCTTTCCTCTTGTCCTTTGTGTATAAATCAAAACAGATGTGGTTTATTTCTTAGGAAATTATATATAAATAAAATAGTCCTATACTGTAATTATATTAAGAACACTGTCTTTTAATAGTGACTACCACTAAGCTCAGCTGCTAATCTTTATCCCTTGAGTTAGTCAAGTGGATAAGAATTGGGTAAGTAGAGTGGTGGCCACTAAAGCAAGCCTCTACCTGAATAATTCCAAGTAACTTTTCAGAGTGAATTGCAACTCATTCAATCACACTGCACCAGATAACTTTGTACAAAAGATATTCTTACACTTCTTTACCAGCTGATGGTTATTAGCGCCAATTCAGTGCCAACAGGAATCCCTGGTTTGGGATTTAGTGAAGAAGGAAACTTTATTTAGTGCAGACAGCTCAGTTGTGATATAACACGACTGTGGAACAGCTCAGTAGTGTTATAGCTCAATTATAAAGCAACACAACATGGATGTGAGGCCAGCCCTGGGGCTGTACCCTCTGCTTAGTCAGCTCTGCTCTGCTCTGGTCTAGTTTGGTCCACTCCACTCCATTCTGCCCTGTGCTGGTCTGCTCTGCTCAAGTGATACATCTTCCATGTTTCAGCCCCAGCTGTGGGGGTAGGGTGAAGTGGAAACAGTTTTCAGTCTCCACTAGAAAGGGAAAGTGCACTTGCAGAGCCAGCGGGGAGGTAACTTAAATAGAAATCCCTGCTCCTGGTACTTGATTGGTTTGTCCTCATGCAAATGAGTACTCTGAATCCTCACAGTTTTGGTTGATCAAAAAGGCACTGTCTTGGTTTGTCAGAATGGAGCCTCTCTGATTGGTTGGTGAAGATGCTGTTGGAGATATACCTGCACAGTTCTGACTGAACAGGAAAGACTCAGTCCTATGGGTTGAAAACAGGATTCCAGGAAGTCTTCCTAGAAGGGCTGGCTCAGATGGCAGAAACACAGTGCAGAGGCAGGCAGTTTAGTGCAGGCTTCTCCTTGAAGTGCGGTTTGTGTAAGAAGCCCATGCTGCTGGGCTCTGTTTTTAAAAATTGAGCCCAGTTAGCCACGTGGGGTCCTTCTTAGTAGGTATCTTCTTTCTCAGGGTATACACCCTGCTGGCAAGCATTCCAAAGAGAACTTATTATGCCTGTGGCTTGTGGATCAAAGTTATTTTCCCAAAGACCAGGAACTTTACTGCCAGTTGTAATTAAGCAAATAAAATATATACTTCTAGAATGTCAGGAAACTAGTTTAAAACACCCCACCTGCAGTATTATTTTTTTAAGTTTCGCTAAGAAATCTCAGTGATACAGACATTTGATAGGAAGGAGATAGGAGAGTTATTTTCCATCTCTAATGAAGGACTAGGTCTTTTTACCTGTGCTGTCTCTTACCCTAACATCTCTTAAATATTTATGTGCTATTATTTTCATTTAAAAACAAGGAAATTGAGACTCAGTGAGATGAAATGCTTTACATCAATCACCACATTAAGTGGTGATGATATCATTTGAAAAGGAAAAGTCGAAATTTTAGAATATTGGTTGACACTATTGTTTTACTGATCACCTAGCCTTATTGTAATTTGAACTTATTTACCATTAGAATACCACAAACCAAGTGAAAAACAGAATGGATGATGAATGTAATCTACTATATGTATGTAACACAGTAAATATAAAGATGAATGAAAAATCCCTGAAAGATTGTTTACCTGTTACCTCATGTTTTAGTAGTAAAATATGCTGAGTCCTTATTGTGGTTCAGTGAGTGTGTCAAATATTTTTCATGTTTCATCTCTAATTCTCACAACCATCCTATCAGATGGGTGCTATTTTACCCAAATATTTCTGGCTGAGACTTAGGAAGTTAAAAATCAGTTGCCTATGGCCATGGAGCTAGTAGCAATTAGCAAAGCCGTTGCTTTTAACCACTGTGCAATTTTCCTCTCCCACTAAACTTTTTAAAAAGGTTTACTCTAGTTGCCTCTTGATTTTAAGCCAGCACCAGATATACATTTCTAAATCCATATTTGATTCTGTTTAAAACATTTAATTTTTCCTTCTGAAATTTTATCAGAAAGTTTGCCGTTCATTTTTCAAGACCTGAGTTGGATGTTATTTTCTCTGTGAACCTCCCCTGCTACTGTTTATCTGTGTGTTTTTGTAGCACCTTATAGCCTAGCCCAAGGGTGTCTAGCCTGTGGGCCACATGCGGCCCAGGATAGCTATGAATGTGATGTGGTCCAACACAAAATGGTAAGTTTACTTAAAGCATTATGGGATTTTTTTGTGTGATTATGTGCCACAATGTCACGTAAAGTTAAATGTGCTCTGGCTATTTGCCTGCATGTGTTGCTTCAGCTTTACAGCGGTGTGCGGCTTCCAGTGCCCAGGCAGTAGAATTGACACCATCAGACGTTACATGTGCTCATGGAAACTTAGTGAGGCAGCAATTATCAATAATATTTCAGCCTATCATTGCAACGTTAGGTGTTTAATGTTATTTAGAAGTCAGATAAGCATTCTTATTTGATTGTTAAATATAGTTTGCCAACTCGGCAGTACCTCGCACATCGCCCGCCACGCTTTTCTATCAGCCTTTCGTCTTGCCCTGCATTGGCAGCCGAGAGGGCAAACCTTGCTTTCTATTTCCCTGTCAATTATGTTTCATAATAAAAGTAAATAAAGTCCCTTATCTATTATTATTTTTTAATCCCAGCATGGCTTTTACAACATCTCAAAAGAAAAAAGAATCCTGAAAAAGAAAAATTATGGATGAAGGAAGACTGTTCAATGAAAAGCAGACAAATAACTACTTTTTTTGCTGAAGAGAATAGTAGGGCACTCTGCTTAATTTGTAAGGAATTTGTGCAAGTTTTCAAGGATTGTAATGTGAAAGGTATTATGTGCAGAAGCATGCTGCTAAATTCAATGTGTATGACAGATTGTGTCACAAGGACAAAATAGTGGAACTGAAAAAGTCTGTCTTCTTGACAAAAACTTGTTCAAAAAGTTGCAATTTGGGTGGATTCCATCATAAAAAGATAATTATGTGGTAGCATATTTAATAACAAAAAATCAAAACCATTTACTCATGGTGAATTTATTAAACAATGTATAGAAAGCGTGGCAGATGTAATTTGCCTGAAAAAGAGGGAGATATTTCTAAAATCGGTTTCTCACCAGACTATAGCCAGTTGATTTGAGGAAACTGGAAAATCTATCAAAAGAAGTTTGGAGAGCAAAGCTGCTAATTTTAAATTTTATGCTTTGGAGATAGATGATAGCACTGATGCTATAGATATGGCTCAGCTTGCCATGTTTATTAGAGGTTTTGATGATGAGTATAATGTCACTGAAGAAATGGCTTCTTTAGTGCCATTAAAAGACACAAATAAATCAAGAGATTTATATGAAACAGTAAAAAAATATGTTAAAATGATTTTCTTTATCCATTGTCCACATATCTGGTTTAGTTACTGGTGGTGCCCCGGCAATTGGAGGTGAAAGAAAGAGGCTTGTAAAATTAATAGAAGACAATGCAATTACCGCCCAACAGTCATGTTTGATGAAGTATTGTTGAATACTACATGAAGAAAATTTATGCACAAACGCTTTAAAAGTGGGTAACATCGTGTGAATCATCATGAAGACCAAATTTCATAGAGGCCAAGGGATTGAATCATCACCAATTCCAGGAATTCCTTAGAAGTATTTATGCTGACTATGGAGACATCATTTACTTTTTGGAAGTAAGATGGCTAAGTCGAGGCCAAATGTTGAAAAGATTTTATGGTTTGCGAAACGTTATCAAGTTGTTTATGATATCAAAAAACAAATTTGTGCTGGAACTTAATAGTGAAAACTGGCTTACAGATTTAACATTTTCATTGGATTTAACAACTTATTTAAATGAGTTAATAAACGTGTCTTCAAGGTGAAAACCAACTTATCAATACCATGTTTCAAACCATAACAGCGTTCCAAATGAAACTGAAATTATGGCAAAATTAAAGCAAGCAATTTTCTGCATTTTGACACATTGGCTAAACATAGTCCTGTGAACAGTGGAAAACATGAAGCCTTGGTTTTTGATTTGATACAAGGATTTGAAAACAGATTTCAAAATTTCTGGGGAAAAATCAATATTTTGCTATATTTGCGACTCCATTTTCAGTTGACGTAAATATGTTACCTGCCAATTTTAAAATTTAATGCATAGATCTGCAAGCTGACATTCAACTTAAAGAAGGAAATATTTGATTGTATCTCTTTATTGGACTTTTGTAGGTCCTATCTTCCCAGAGACAAATATCCCTTACTTCATAATCACACCTTATTCATGTCATTGCCGTGTAGCAGCATCTACATTTGTGAGTAGGTATTTTCAAGAATGAAACACATTAAGATTAGAACCAAAATATCTGATGAGCACCTTGAGAACTCCCCGAGAATTTCAACTACTTCAATCAAACCAGATATCAATGCACTAGTTTCTCAAATACAATGTTAAACATTCCACTAATTTTATGTTGCCCTCTTTTCTTTAATAAAAAATGTTTTAAAAAATCAGTGATGTTTTATTACTTGGACATATACATTTTCTATATTAGTTATCACAAACTTGGGACCTGCTTAAAAGATTATCGAAAGAGCCACTGGATAATTAGGGTTATTATGTGAGAACTTTTTTGCTTATCTGTGGTGGCAGATATCATGAAATTTATGCATGGACCTTTTTTTTTTTGGCTCATCAGTTTTCATTAGTGTTTGTGTATTTAGTGTGTGGCCCAAGACAACTCTTCTTCTCCCAGTGTGGCTCAGAGATGCCAAAAGGTTGGACACCCCTGGCCTGGCCCATATGATCTCCCCTGCCTATCCTCTGGACTTTTTTAGGATGAAGTTGTCTATCCTTTATTTGCATTTCTAGCACCTTGTTGGTGCTTGGAGAATAGTAGGTGGTTAATAGATATTTGTTGAATTGAATTGGATGTTTAATAAATGTTTAAAGTTAATTATGATATTTACTTTCTGGTAAAGGTCATTGCATGCAGCATTGGCTGCCTATGAAGAGCCTCAGTTTTTTAGGCTGGGAATTGACGACTTGTCATTCCTAAAAGAGATCAGTTGAGTGCATCACTGAGGCTGAATTTTTATAAATATGGCTCAGAGACATGGTATTTTTTTCTCTTTAAAGAGTGTGAATGATACTGCCATAGTGAACAAAATAAAAGCTTTTAAAAATGCGTCACACAGGTTCTGCAGCATACTTTGTGAGCATTCCAGTGTTTAGAAAATTAGATTTTCAAAGCTATACTTTACTGATTTTTATGCTATTGCAAGTAGCCTGAGAAAGTGGAAAGAACATGGATTTTTGTGATTCTTGTTCAGCCACTTCCTAGCTTTTGTCTTTGGTCAAAATAGTTAATTTTTTCAACATAGTTCTTTCATTCTTAAAATGGGAAAGGCACACATAGGTGGATTTTGAGATGAAATATGTTGGGAGGAAATGTGTTAAAATACTCAAAGAAAGATGTATAGATTTGATGAATTCTGTGATAATTTTTAATATATTTTCATTTCAGTTGAATAAACTGTTATTCTGAGTTCATTCTTCAGAATTGTGTAAACATATTGAGAATCATCTTTCTGATCACCTTATAATCAAGCACTGCTATATGACTTCTGGTCCAGTGTTCCAAGTAAAGATCAAATAATATCAATAAGTGCTCTATATGGATTTTGTAGGAGTTTGAATAAAGAAGAGGGAAAGAGTCACTTGTATATGGCAAGGTCATGCCATGGCACCAACTACCATATTTACACATTTTAACACAAATCTCAGAATGGGCAAGTTTGGAGAAGATTATGGAAGAGGATCATAATCAATTTGCAAGGAATACTTTTTCTCAGTTCCAATAGTAATTGCTTCAGATACCTATTTTAACACAGATTTTGTTATTGTTGCAAGTTTACTTACCTCAACTCAGCAAAACAGTTTTATCAGATTGCCAAGGGAAACCCATTAAAATGACATTCTAAATTTGCTTACTGCCATTATAGATAATGATAGATTCTGATTATCTTGACCTCCTCCAACCACTGGACTACTTATTTGGATTACCCAGAATCATGGTTTTAAGTTCCTTATTAGGTTCTTTGAGCTCCTATCATGGAGCTAGATTTCCAAGAGCTTCTTTGTATCTGGTGTGAATTTGAGAGGCTTATCCTAGAACATCTTGATTTTGAGAGCTTTGATTGATATTAACTTCAGATACCTCTTGATTGAGCTTAAGTTAGCAGTTAAGAATATTACCTGATTGCTTTTCTTGCATCTTTAGGCCTTTTTTAGTTTTAGAGTATAGTGATCCTTCACCTATTGTGGAAGTTACGTTCCAGAGACCCCTGCAATAGGTGAAAATCTGCGAAGTAGCAGCGTTATATTTTATTATTTATATATATTTTAAGGTTTTATAAATCCTTCCCACACTCCTATAAACCTTTTCCACTCTCTTATTAACCTTTCCCACACTCTTATAAACACTTCATATGCTCTTAAACACTTTCTACACTCTTAAACCCATGTAATTTTAACAACGTATAAAATTCTATATGGGAACTCACTAATGAAGTATACTACAACTTGAATGATGAAGATCATGAATTATGTAGCTGTGCAGTACGGATGGCAACGAAGGTGATGACGATGAGATGAATGTACTGCACAGCCAAGAAGAGCATTACAGCTCTTCTGAAGGCACCACTTCATCAGGCGCTTCATCAGGTGGTGCAGTATCTTCTCCCTGGGCCGTAACTTCTATTTCCGCTAAAGGCGTAGGCACAACTGATCTCTTTGTCCTAGTGATGAACATAGTTATGGGGAGTTGCTGGCCCTGCTTTTTCTTCTGAGTGAGGTTTTTATAAATTGTAATGCCACTCTCGATTGTATTTACGAAGTGCAACGAACGAAGCATCTGGGGATCCCATTCTTCAGCCACTCGCTGAAGTTCTTTGGCCATTCTGACCATGGTTGCAAGATGTGTGTTAGGCCAACCTCCTCTCTTCTCCAACCCGTAGTTCATCTTGTTCCTCATCCACTTCTTCACTTACTGACTTCATCATCTCCGTCAGGTCTTTGTCCATCAACGGTTGTGAGTGGACATCCACAGAGGCAGCTTCTCCATGCAGAGAAACACTCGTGAGTCCAAAGCATCTTGGAAATTTGCAAAACCAGCCCTTGCTGGCACTGAATGGGGTAGGTCTGGTGGCAGAAGCACTCGACGGTCCTGCTTCTGCGTGGTCGTCCTCCTCGCCATCATCCTCATCACTGTCGTGAACGTCCGTGGTTTCCTCAAAACTATCATAAAGTTTCTTGGCCTTCCTCCGGATGGCATTGGTATCCAGCGAGATATTCTTCTTCCTGCAGTCATTTATCGACAAGGCCAGTGTAGACTCCATCCTCACAATGACCTTATTGTGGGAAGTGACCACAGTCTTTACAGTCTTATTAAAAGTTATTGTTGCTGTAGACCTAATATTCTCCTCATCTTTCTTTATGTAGCGAACAGTAGATGCTGTAATGCATTTACTTATTTATTTTTAGAGAAAGGAGAAGGGAGGGAGAAAGGGAGAAATAGCAATGTATGGTTGCCTCTCACATGGCCCTCACCCGGGACCTGGCCTGCAACCCAGGCATGTGCCCTGACTGGGAATCGAACTGGGACCCTTTGGTTCCCAGCTCACGCTCAATCCACTGAGCTACACCAGCCAGGGTTAGATAAATTTTTTTTAAAAACCCGCGATACAGTGAAGCTGCAATAAGTGAACCGCGATACAGTGAGGGACAACTGTAACATTGTAATTTTTCAGTCTTTAGAAAATATGAAGGATTATAGTTTATGAGTTCTCTAACCTCTGATCAGGATTGCGTTTTTATTTCATCAATTTGTGCTCTGAAATTGCAGAGGTAGATAGGGCTGATGCTACCTGATACAGTATGTGGAACCATTGAGAGCTGAGAATGAGTACGATGAGCCTCTCTGATACTGTAGATGGACAGTAGCCATCCAGTTAGCCTTTGATTCCTTTGAGGTCTCAGTGAATCCACACAGTGAATTAACTAAAGATGTTTGAGAAGCAGCCAGTGGGATAATAAATGCTTATATTATTTTCAGAAAGACTGTGGGAATCTGATCAGAAGATGTGCTTTCAAAATGGCAGTGGGACTTTCACTGTGCCTCTGAGACTTGCATCCAGAAGTATGCTTTGAACTGATTTCCCCCTTTAACAGGAGTTTATTAGGGGCATCTGTTAGCTATGAACTATAAGAAAAGGGGGGCCTGGGCCAGTATGGCTCAGTTGGTTGGAGCATTGTCCCCTAACTGAAAGGTTGCGGTTCGATTCCCGGTCAGGACACATACCTAGGTTGTGGGTTCCATCCTGGTCTCTGTATGGGTGTTCCCTGGGCCGGTCATGTAGATCCCTGGTCCAGGTGCAGTCGATCAATACTTCTCTCTCACATTGATGATTCTCTCTCTCTCTAAAGAGCAATGAAAAAACAAATGTCCTTAGGTGAGGATTAGAAAAACAATAAGAAAGAAAGAAAGAGAGAAGTTGAGTGGTTTTAGAGAGGAAAAAATAGGACTTTGACTCTTAGCATTTATGTGCTGGGTGTATGTAAAAAATACCCCGTGTCCCCAGTCTGGAAAATTGATATTAAGGACCTTAGATTTTCTTTAGAAAGAAAATCAGATTATTTTAGTTACTTTAAGTTTTGGATTTCTGCTGTATTTATTTTAAGAGAGTGCTCACATTTTAATTTTTAAGACCTTAGTTACAAATAGTTTTTCCTTCATTTTTGTGGCAGCTTCCTGTTTCTAAGGATTGAAGCTTTTAATGTATTTTTCCCCCTCACAGGATAACATTGATGTTTTTCCTCTTTCAAAACTGTTAAAGTATAACTTTATACTTGTGTTTATCTTTTCAATATTTTTGTGTTACCTATGCCTCTTGATACAAAGATAGTGATACTAGATTTTAAAAGTGAAAGCAGTAAATGCTGAACATTCACTGAATTATTAAGATGTTAATGTGAATTCAAATGCAGATTGTTCATGGGCAGCAGCGGTGTACTAGGACTCCCCCTCAAATATAAGCAAGTTTCGACAGTTTGGAGGGAGTGGATAAAGTTTTGAGTAGTCAGCTCTTTCATTTACCTCTGTGTACTATTTAAAACTTACATCCTGAGAAGCACTGTGGTATGGTGAAAAGTACACTGCACTTAACTAGCAGTTCGAATGCTGGCTTGAATATCTAACACATGTGACTTAGGGCATGAGTTTTTGCCTCTCTAGGTCATAATTTCCAATAATTAAAATTGTAACCTTGGACTATATCATGGTTCCCTGTTGTATGTTTTCTTGGGGATTGTGGCAGTGTGCTGGGAGCTGATTAAAGTCACAGTACAAAAATGCAGCAGTGTATCTTCCAGATCTATTTTACTTGAGATTTTGGAAAAATATTAATTGATACTTAAACATATATTGAGGACTAAAAGGAATTCAAATGTATTATTAATAATGCTAAAGATGTAATATCAAAACTAGATGAAATATTATGCTAACTGCAGGCCGCTGAAAGTGTCCTCTTGTTTTATATTCACTCCTTTTTACTGTTAAGTGCACTCTGGTAGACAAATTTGAAGATCACTGCATTAGATAACAGTTAAGTCTTCCTATTCTAAAATTATGTAACTGTGAAAACATTTCCATTTTAAATTTCCTCCTCCTTAACTGAGGGGCAGTTTCTAAAGCAGTGTTCATTCATTTTATTTACATGAAACCTATCTCAATGCTGTTTGAAAACAGCTGTTAAGATATGAAAGGAAGGTGTTTAAAGTGTTGGACCTGGAGGAGTAAAGAGCAATGCCACAGGCACATTAGACACATCGATGGCCCTTTCAAGCCCCTCTACTTCTACAGTGTGATTCTCTATTTCTAATGCTCACTATAGTTTTGATCCTTGTTTTTGTCTTTTATTGTAGTCTGTATTCTAGCAGAATGGAAATTCATGTTTCTGAGTTTAGTGTGCTGGGTTTCCCGCCCCCCTTTCCTCCTACCTTCACCAACAGTGTAAGTACTCTTGATGGCAGCTGCTGTATTAAGCCCAAGAGCTTAAAAGATTAAAGAAACCACTAACAACAGTGAGGAGGAAGTTTAAGGGCCTGTTTTTCTGAAGGTTTGAGTTTTCATTCTGGTGGTTGAGTAGAAAATTACAAACAGGTTGTGTTCAGCAGCTGGAATGCTCTTCAGCATCTGGGGAGACCCAGCCTTCTGTTCATTTCCCATTCATGGAAGTGTAGCCGGCCTGAGGTGGAAACTGTAGGCAGGGATATTAGAATTTCTTGTTTGTAGACACTTTTTTTTTCATAGAAATGCCTACTTGTCCTCCTTCCCTAGCTTTAGGGAGCTCTTCACCTTAGGTCATTCACCGAAGAGGGGCCTTAACGAAATTATATAAGGACCTCCCAAAGACTTTCCCCCTGAAATGGGAATTGTTTGGACTCAGTGAATTCCTGCTTTGGAGTCAAGAGGTGGCCTGCCTCTTTATCTCTGCATATATCTCACAGGCTCCCATACTTGAGGATTTAGTCTGTGGCTGCTAGAGCCCAGGGGGCCCTGTCTCAATAATGCATGATCAGGTCAGCTTCTGTTACACATTTGCTTCTTTTTCGTTCTGATAGCTGGTTCATAGAGTGAGTCTGAGGAAATCAAAAACATATGCTGATTTGTTGATGGATCTCTAAGCACAATTAGGTGATGCTCTTAATAAAATCAGTTTTTAAAGTTAGACCTGTTTTTTACCAAACCTTTTCTCTTTCATTCACCTTCATTTTTCCCATTGCAATTAGAGCAAGAGCCCAGCAATTCCGTCAGGCTCTGGGCACTAAGTAGATAACATAATTTTGTGTCTGCTCCCTTACAACATAATAGACAGGTAGGGACTATGGCAAACTGCGGAGTGCTTATTTCTTCTTAAGGCGATCAAAACCATTAAAAAAAATAAGTCCCTGGCTAGTGTGGCTCAGTGGATTGAGTGCTGGCCTGCAAACTGAAAGTTCACCAGTTTGATTCCCAGTCAGGGCACGTGCCTGGGTTGTGGGCCAGGTCCCCAGTTGAGGCCACGCATGAGGCAATTAATCGATATATCTCTCACACATTTATGTTTCTCTCCCTCCCTTTCTCCCTCCTTTTCCCCTCTCTAAAAATAAATAAATAAAATATTTTTAAAAATCATTAAACAATATAATGTACTGGCCAAATAAAACAGGCTTAGTTTAACTGCTATCTGCTTTTGGGCAATTTCATTATTTTATAGATCAGAAAAGAGAAGCTGAGAGGTGTTTTGCTTTACTCAAGCTCGCAAATCTGATCAGTGGTCCAACCCGGTGTAGAACGTGTTCCTATTGGACTGTTTGAGACAATTAAGTGCTCTAAGTTCCCTCATTAGTGTCACTTGTGATCCTAGGTGTACACTGAGCAGGGTTTCATGTTTTGGATTCTTAATATTTTAGGATTATTAAAGCTTAATGTAGCTTTTGGATAAGCCACATGGATTTAGGAAATTATCAGTAAGAACCCATTGTGATGGCTGGAACAGCTCTTAAGTGGAACTCCCAGACAGATTGACTTGCAATTGTTCTGAAACATGATATGAGTTTTCCTAGATCTCCAAGTAAATACATTTTGCATATTGCTTAAGTTTTCTCAACATTTGTGTTCCTGTACAGAACATCATCTCTTATGCTACCGAAGGGATAGCCTGTTGGAATATAGCACACACTCTGGACACTACTTTCTATTATATTGATATTTGCTATGTGTTTTGTTTCATGTTTAACTGAACTTCCTAAACAAGATGCTATGCTTCTGTACTTTAAGGGGAAGTCACCTTTTGCCATCAGTACCTACTATGTGCCAGGCACTCTAGGTATCTCATTGATTTCCAGTAGTTTTCCTGATAAACTCGTAAGATAGGTATGGTGATGTCCACTTTTTAGGTAAAGAAAGCAGAGACTTGAGATTGTGTCTTTACTAATTACACACCTGGAAAGTATAGAACTGGCATTCATAGGCATATCCAATTTAAGCAGAGAGGCCATTTCACAAAGCCACAGTGCTTCTTTGCCATCTTTCCTTCCTCTTGGCTTTTGACTGGCATCTCATCCAAAGGAGTTTCCACATTCTTTTGACTAGAAAATGGCTTTCAAAACGTTTTTGTCCTGATCCACATAGTTAAAAATACAGTTTATATCATGATTGAATGCATGTACTCATATATGCACATGTTGAAATGCACATACACATCTGTGCTTACATATACACATGTAAAACTGAGGCAAAGTTTCATTAAGTCATGCCTTACTACATTCAACTCACTCTTACATGCAATACACCCTACCATTTCCTTTACAGTTCTCTTCCATCAGCATGCACAAACAACACAAATTCATACATATATAGTGATGATTACCAACTAAATTGATTTTATGACCAAGGTCCCCTTGTAGTTGAAAAACACTGATCTAGAGGGGAATTTTCTTTTTCTAAATTATATTTTATTGATTATGCTATTACAGTTGTCCCAATTTTTCCCTCTTTGTCCTGCTCTACCCGCCCCGCCCCCCCACTCCCTCAGGCAGTCGCCACACCATTGTTCATGTCTATGGGTCATGCATATAAGTTCTTTGGCTACTCCATTTCCTATACTGTACTTTACATCCCTGTAACTACCTATTTGTACTTCTTAATCCCTTCACCTCTTCACCCATTCCCTCCCACCCCCTTTCCTTCTGGCAACCACCAAAACTCACTCTAGATCCACGATTCTGTCTCTGTTCTTCTCGTTTGCTTAGTTTGTTTTTAGATTCAGTTGTTGATATGTATATATTTATTGCCATTTTATTGTTCATAGTTTTGGTGAGCTTTTTCTTAAATAAGTCTCTCTGACATTTTATATAATAATGGTTTAGTGATGATGAACTCCTTTAGTTTTTCTTGTCTGGGAAGCTGTTTATCTGGCCTTCGATTTTAAATGATAGCTTTGCTGAATACAGCAATCTTGGCTGTATGTCCATGCTTTTCATGACTTTGAATATTTCTTGCTAATCTCTTCTAGCCTGCAAAGTTTCTTTTGAGAAATCAGGTGACTGTCTTATGGGAACTTCCCTGTAGGTAACTAACTGCTTTTCTCTTGCTGCTTGTAAGATTCTATCTTTGTCTTTAACCTTTGACATTTTAATTATGATGTGTCTTGGAGTGGGTCTCTTTGAGTTCATCTTGTTTGGGACTCCCTGTACTTCCTGGACTTGCTTATCTGATTCCTTCACCAAAATAAGGAAGGGTTTTTTTTTTAAATTATTTTTTCAAATAGATTTCCCATTTCTTGTTCTTTCTCTTCTGCCTCTGGCACCCCTGTGATCCAGATATTGGTGTGCTTGTAGTTGTCCCAAAGGCTCTTTATACTATCCTTGGTTTTTTGGATTCTTTCTTATTCTTGCTCTGATTGGTTGTTTTTTGTTTTCCTTATGTTCCATATCATTGATTTGATTCTCAGCTTCATCCACTCTACTGTTGATTCCCTGTAAATTGTTCATTTCCATTAGTATATCCCTCATTTCTGCTTGGCCTTTTTTTATACTGTTGAAGTACTCACTGAGTTCCTTGAGCATCCTTATAACCAATGTTTTGAATTCTGCATCTGATAGATTGCTCTTCTCCATTTTGTTTAGCTCTTTTTCTGGAGTTTTGATCTGTTCTTTCATTTAGGCCACGTTTCTTTGTCTCCTTATTTGGGCAGCCTCCCTGTATTTGTTTCTGTGTATTGGGCAGAGCTGCTATGACTCTGTGTCTTGGTAGTGTTCCCTAATGTAGTAGGTGTTGTATGGTCAACTGGCACAGCCTCCCCATCACCTAAGCTGGATACTCTAGGTGCACCCTTTGTATGGGCTGAGTACACCATCCTTTTGTAGTTGAGTTTTGATTGCTGTTGGCAGGCCAGTAGGAAGGATTTACCTTGACCAGTCAGTTTCAAGAACTGGCTGTGACCACTGACCGCTGACTTCTGCCCTCCTTGGAGGATCAGCTCTGCAGGGGCAGGGTGGTGGTGCTCTGACCTGATCTGTGGCTGTCCATGGGTAGCTGGGCTCTGGGGTTTCCTGGGTGGTGCAGGCCAAGGTCAGCCCCAACCTGTGTTCTGCCCTGGGCCACCTCGAGGGGAGCTTTCTAAGGTGGGGTATGTACCTCCTAATCAACCCACAGGATTTTTAGAATAATCCATTGGAGCACAGATCAAAATAGTAGGAATTATGTTTAGATTAATTGTTATCTTTAAAGAAGACATATTGGAACTTACTGATTATAATATCTGAGTTGACAGTACGCTATCACTCAGTCTGTGGGACAGTCAGTTCTATCATGTAAAGTGTGCAGTTTTCCAGAATGGAAGTGTCACAGACTGGCAGAGTCCTCTGGCTTTTTGTACACTGTGTTGTGGGACATGTTCCAATTTGTGTGGCTCATAAAGTGTGTCACTGGGCTATATTACTTACTTTAAACTAATCCTCATAAAAAGGACATGTGATTTTTTTTTAATTTTATTTTTTATTATTTTAATCCTCACCTGAGGTTATATTTTTTTTATTTTAGAGAGAGAGGAATGGGGTGAGAGTGAGAAAGAAACATTGATCAGTTGCCTCCTGGCCAGGCTATTATTATTTATTTATTGGGGTGACCTTGGTCTGCAAAACCATATAGAATCCAAGTGTTCAACTCAATGAAACATCATATGGACACTGCATCATGCACCCATTGTCCAAGCAAAATCTCTTCCTGTCCCCATTTTCCCCCTGTAGCCTTCTTTCACCTAGTCCCCAACCCCCTTTCCCTCTGGCTGTCACCACACTATTGTCTGTGTCTATGTGTTATGTATATACATCTTTTTTTTTGGCTAATCACTTCACCTTCTTTCATCCAGTTTTCCTTCCACCTTCTCCTCTTACAGGTGTTAGTCTGTTCCATGTATCCCTACCTCTGTTTCCATTTTGTTTATCAGGTTATATTAATTAGATTCCACATATAAGTGAGATGATATAGTATTTGTCTGTCTCTGATGGGCTTATTTCACTTAGCATAATAATCTCCAGGTTCATTTATGCTATTGTAAAATATAAGATTTCTGACTCTTCTACGTTGCCATAGTATTCCATTGTGTAAATGTACCACTGCTTTTATCCACTCATCTACTGATAGGCACTTAGGCTATTTCCAGATCTTGGCTATTGTAAATAACACTGCAGTGAATGTATGAGTGCATACATTCTTCTGAATTATTGTTTTGGGATTCTTAGGATATATTCCCAGAAAAGGGATTGCCAAGTGAAAGAGCAGTTTCATTTTTAATTTTTTGAGGAAAGTCTATAGTGTTTTCCACAGTGGCTTCCCCAGTCTGCATTCCCACCAACAAGTGCATAAGGGTTCCCTTTTCTCCACATCCTCACCAGCAATTATTGTTTATTGATTTATTGATGATAGCCATTCTGGCAGGCTTGAGTTGATATCTCATTGTGGTTTTAATTTGCATCTCTCTGGTGATTAGTGATATTGAGTGATTTATAAAAATTCCCTTAATAAAACAGTAGAATGAGAAAACACAAGAGAGTAGCGGGAAAATGGCAAAGCCGATACTTTCATTATTTCTGTGAGCTCTTTATCAACCATGTTACTAGTTACAAACAACAACTATTTAATTATATCTGATAAGAAGTTAGCCAAGAAGTTGAAATTATAAAAAATTGGGAGCTTAGGTTTATATTCATGATCGTTAATGATTTACCTTGCCCTAAATGGATGTATGCATTGAGATATTAGCTAAGGCCATTACGTTGGGTAAAACATTAATAATTTTATTCATTT
Organism: Micronycteris hirsuta; assembly: GCA_004026765.1. NCBI lineage: Eukaryota > Metazoa > Chordata > Mammalia > Chiroptera > Phyllostomidae > Micronycteris > Micronycteris hirsuta. The sequence continues at coordinate 27,551 of PVJI01006391.1, forward strand.
TATGTTTATCACCTTTCACCATTTGATTTTGCATATTTTATAATATGCAAATCTACCATGGGAATCTATCATTGCCATATAAATAGCTACAAACACGTCATGGGAATGTGCTCAAAATTTTTTTGATTATGATGAGGGTTCATAATCAAAATCATGTGGATACTATTTCTGATCTGAAGAACTACCTGTAGAAGTGTTCAGCAATCATTAATGGGTATTGTGGGGTCTAGATGAAAAGAGTGAGAATACAAGTGGGAGACAGAGGGTGTTGTGTACAAATTAGAGAATTTCCCTCTCTGGGTGGGTTCATTCCCAAGGGCACATGGTTTGATAAGCAGCCTGTGCCTCTGTGAATATCTCAAAAGTCTCCCCTTTTTCCTGGCAAGCCAGACCTGTGTTATAACACATGGCCTGGCCAGTGGATGTGTGCTGGGTTTTAGCCCCCTTCAGCCCTTCACCCTTCTGCATAAGTAGCCTACAGAAGTGAGTGCATGCGAAGTGCTCTAATGAGGTGCTAAAAAAAAAGAAGAGTGATGGACAGGTGATACTGATGAATGTGGAAAGCAACAGCAACTAGTTCCCATTCTTTAATTTATTCATTCAAGTAGGTATTTATTGAATCCCTTTTCTCTCCAGCCATCTTCTATAGCAGAGAGCAGACTATAGCCTGCCAGCCGAACTCAACGTGGTATTGGATTTATAAACAAAATTCTATTTGGAACAAAGCTACACTCCTTTGTTTACATGTTTTCTGTGGATGCTTTTGAACTATAATAGCAGAGTTAAATAATTGCAACAGAGATAGTCTGGCCTGCAAATCCTGAAATATTTACTATTTGGCCCTCTTCTGATAAATGTTGTGGGTCTCCAGTCTGGAATATGATTCAGTACTTGCTTTTGGTACTGCCCCATGATAACTGAGCCGTGGGCTGTGTGGCTTCTCTCTCCTGTACCCTGTTTGCCAGAAAAACCACTTCCATTAGAGCCAAGTTAAGGTGCATTCAGGTAGAGGGCATAGATAAAAGCATTCAGCCAGGGCATATCCCTTGCTTAGGTGTCTACACAGGCAGTGTTGTGCAGAGAAGAGAATGAAGGGCTAGGAGTCTGGACACTTTGGCTCTGAAATCAAGTTACTGTGTGACCTTTCTGGGTCTCAATTTCCCTCACTTTATAACTAGGAGTTCACGCTAGGTCAGTAATTCTTACACTTTAACCAGCATCAGAATCACCTAGAAGGTTCATTGAACATATTGCTGGGATTCAGCCCAGGCACCCAAGGTTCCTGATTCAGAAGGACTGGGGAAGGCCTGAAAATTTACACTTAACAAATTCATAGGCGATACTGATGCTGTCTGATGCTCACCAGACAGACAGGTGAGGTCTGTCTGGGGCCTATACTTTGAGAACCATTGGATTAGATTGTCTTTAAGGAGTTCTTGGAAGAGTAATTTGTCTTCTACAGTTAGACAGTGTGACTGGATTGCTTTTTGGTAGCCTCCTTGTCTTTGGCATTGGGAAGGGATTGGCTGGGGTGTCCACTCTAAGAGTGACATTTGGAAAGGACCTAGATTTTAGATGACTCTGTGATTTGTAACCATAGCTATGCTGGACTAAATTGTAATGCTTAAAGGAAACTACAGGCCTCCATTTAATAATCAGTCATCCTACATTTTGCCTGTCACCTCTGAAATTCTAGGTCCTCAACAGTGTGGGAGAACAAAACCCAATATGGTAGATTATTATTCATGGTCTCTTTAAATCCCTCCTGTTATGACTGCTATTCTTTACTTTTCACCTTATGAAAATTCTTAAATTATTCCTGTTACGTTTTTTCTAAGTAATCATTTTCATGGTTCCAATAAACTGATAATGTTTCAAGAGCTATTGGGAGCCTATTGGTGTCAGAAACTATGCAAGTTGCTTGGAAAATAATTTTATCGTTCTCAAAAATTGTTGGTAATATCCTGTTTTTCTCACTTTACAAATGAGTAGTAATTAAAAATTTGGAGTCAAAGAATCGCAGTAATGTGTGACCTGGAAAATGTCAGTACCTATGCGGATGACCATCAAAAACCCACCCTCCAAGGTGTTTGGCCTCCTTCCCCTCTGGCTCTTTGTTTCACTTCCTCCAACTGTCCCTTCTCATGTTTGGATCTTGGACTTTGTTTTCAGCTAGGGTTACTCTTTGTTGGGAATCATGAACTCCAATGTCATTCTGTCACTACAGCTCAGCAATTTTGGTTTTGGTAAAGTTGTCTCTTAACCTTCTTTCTGTGCCAACAGAAATACTTCTGGGAACTATTTCTACATTTAAAAAATATTTATTAAAAAATCTGTACACTTTGTTCTAAATTGTATTGATTTATTTTTCTGGTTTCTTTACTGTAAGGTAACCTTCTTGAGGAAAATTATTTTGTATTGTTAATTTAGGTTTCTATAGAACCAAGTACTGTGTCTGGTATATATAGTAGGCACTTGCTAAATAACTTTCTAACTGAGGTAGGGAGTGGTACAATAGGGGTTTGAATACAGGTCTGTCTTCCCTCATAGTATTGTATTCATATTTCCCATCGCCCATGGCCTATATTCATTTCTAATCTGATCTGGATGAAGAAGGAATTGTTCCATAGGTGATGTTATTTGAGATACTTTGTTTTTCCACATCCAGTATGCTATTAGTGATGACTTCATTTTGTCAAAATGCATTTTCTCTTTTTCAACTAGAGGTCAAACAAAATAATTTTAGACAGTATCTTAAGAACATTTGGAAACATGACATTTCAGGTCTATTTCCCCCCCTTTACTTTAAAGAAGTATATACAGCTATAATTACTAATTGCTGCAGTCTAAGTAGAGACAGATGATACATATGTTTATGACAGTTTTCCAGAGGGAGTGCTAAGTAACCAGGCTGATTTTTCCATAATGTGAAATGTTATACACAAACTATTACCATAATTGATGCACCAAGCCACTCCATGGTAAATAATGTGTTGTGTCTGGGAAGCAAGCTAATAGTCAGTGAATATTAAAGAACAAAACCTCATTTTGAAAGAGAAACAGTAATTATGATCATTCTGAATTCATATTGCAAAGCCAGTTAAAATAGCTTGGCTGACATTTATCTTTATAATTCTGCATTTTAAGGGAGTAGGTGTATGAGTAGAGTTGTATAGAAATATGTATAAGCATACACACAGTTTTATTAAAAGATATAATGCCAAACTTCAGTATTAAGTCTTTTTCCAAAAACATTTGGTGAAAGATGAAGTGAACATGAGCAAAGTTAATCAATAAAAATTATATTGATGGGAAGAGCACAATTTCAGTTTTCCTATGTTTTGCTTTTGTTGGTATTTTATGTCTACTTGGAATGTCTTGTTTCTTTCCTTGACCAAATCAGCTTCTGTATTTTTTTCAAAGCTCCTTTTTTTTAACAAGTCTTTCTCATCTACCTCTAATCCCTCTCTTACTGCTTTCTAGATGCTCATCAACTGTGTGTGTGGTGTATTGATTTGCACTTTTGGGATTTGTTTGTAATAGGAGGTTATAAGTCATTCTTAGGTGTATCATTGGTCTTCCCAACCAGACTGCCACATCATTTCAGGAAGGGATTGTTCTGTTTTGTGTGTGTGTATGTGTGTGTGTGTGTGTGGTTCCTCCTTGTATTTCTCATGAATCATGGTTAGTGCTCTTCATGCATGTCTAACTCCTCGGTAGTTGCTGTTGCTTATCTCTTTTCGTATGTCAGATGCTGCCTTATTTTTGTAAAGTCATTAAGCTTTTGTGCTGTTTTTCCAGTGTCTCTAAAAAGTGCTCTGATATAACTGGTATGAAGATTCTGTCAGAGTTTTCTTCATCTTTTGTGAAGTTCTGAAATGAAAGGGAAAGTTGCTACTTTTGTCTCTTGGTAGTGAATGTTTTTGATCCATACATTTTAGATGGAGACAGGTGATTAGGTCAGAGTTTTGATATTTTTAGGTTTTAAAGTAAGTCATAGTATATCTATTTTTAAGAACCTTTTAGAAAATCTAACCAACATTGATCCTGTTCTTAGTTGTAATCTAAATATGTTCTGATAATTTCCTTTCAGTATCATGTGGGTAAAGTAGGTTTACAGTTGTTTGCATAGAAAATAATGCAATAATTAATAAATAATAATGCAAGAATAAACTCTGTGTTTCGTGTACTCACAATTGTAGACCTACTTTTGCCCCACCCTGTATTTACCTATCTATTCCTTCTATATGGATCTCTCATCATGTTTTTTTGAAGATTTTATTTATTTATTTTTAGACAGAGGTGAAGGGAGAGAGAAAGAGAGGAAGAGAAACAGTGTATGGTTGCCTTTCATGCACCCTCTACTGGGAACTTGGCCCGCAACCAAGGCATATGCCCTGACTGGGAATTGAACTGGTGACCCTTTGGTTCTCAGACTGGTGCTCAAGCCATTCAGCCACCTCAGCCAGGGCAAGGGTATCTCATCTTTTATAGCAGTGAAAATATGGACAGCTTCTGATATGCTTTCTTAGCTCAGATTTCCCTGGCCCTTAATGTTAGACAGAATCAATATATTCAGCTAGTTCAACCAACTGGACACATTTACATAATAAAAACATGCATAAATAGAATGTTTCTTAATATATCACTTGTATAGACAGAACCCATGTTGTAAGGCTAAATTGCTCTTCCTCTCAAAAGAGGATTATTGGTTTTTTGCCTTTTACTGAGTATTAAACAGTTTTACTTTTCTGAGGCCTTTTGAGAAAGTTCTGAAGGAAAAACAAATCATACAACTTCAGGGAATCGTACGTATTAAATATCACCTCAGTGAAGGCTGTTCATTCAAAATGTGAGCATTATTTGCTGTATTATAGAGCATGGTAATACATGGTTAATGTATCTAACTGTGATAGCTTGAGCTTGCTTGCCCAGATGACAGTTGTGACATGAGAGGGACAGCATCCAGGAGTGGATTGTTTCGAGGGGCAAGGAGCCCTGAAGCTGACCCCTGCAGAGGCTGTTCTTATCCACCAGTCTCCATACCTGTGGCCTGGTGTATTGTTGAGACCTTTCTTCCACCTTGAGAATCCTGGATGGGACTTTGGGCCGGTTCCCTCAAGGACTCTGGAAGCTACTTAGCTTGGAATGGTGCCGTTTGAGTCTGTTCTTGGCAGTGGGCCCTGGCTCTTGTCCTACTAGGCCCTGTGCCTTTTAGGAAGAGAGTAGAGGTTAGATGCAGATAACACAGGCATGATTTCTTCCTCCTGAAGTGCTCAGCTGATGTGCACTTCACCCCCCTCCCCCTGCCCCAAAGGGTTTAGAGAAGAACACATTTATCATGGAGTATAAGGGATAGGAAAGAACATAGGGTGTTCTTTTCTGCTGAATAGGAGACTGTAGAATAAAAATCTTTCTGTTTACAATTCAGCTGTATGTCTTCGTAGTTGGCCTTCAAGTCATTTTAAGTTTTACTGTTAAGCTAAACTTCTGAGCACTTTAATTTGCAAACTTTTCCTTGGAGGGTAAAGGGAAGCTTTTGTAAAGAGATGTAAAGTCCCAGAAGAAAAATAGGAGTTAAGTGTAAAGGTGTGTGTGTGTGTGTGTGTGTGTGTGTGTGTGTGTGTGTGTGTGTGTTGTTTGCATGCAGAAGCATGTGCATAAATGTATGTGCTTGGTTGGGCAGCGACTAGGGTTAAAGAAGAGAGGAAAAGTCACTCCAAGCAGAAGCAGCACAATTTACAAAGGCTGGAAGACTCCCACAGTACTTGACAGATAAATAAAACCTTCTGGAGGTTGTATAAGAGCTGTGACCAGACTTGTTTGCTGAGAAAAGGAAAAGTCCTCGAGTGCCCATCATACCTCTTCAGCCTCTCTTAACAGGCTTTCAGATGCTCTGCCAAAGGAAGTGGTGTGTTCCAAGTGCAGTGGCAATGGAGATGAGTTCTTTGAGTGCAGCTGAAGCAATTCTTCCACATAGATTGTCCCATTTTAACAATAAATTGTTTAAAACAAAACAAAAAGGGTGGGTGGGAGTTGGAGGAAGGAGTTTACGTCAGGAAATGAAGATGAGTTACTGCAGAAGCCTGCCTTGGTTGTGGTTTCAGTTATTAAGAGGGTTCAATTGCTAGTTTGTCTTCTCTCTTTGTATGTTTTTGTAAACCTTTATTTCTCCAGAAAACATTAAGGGAAGACAGCAGTCGTATTTTTATTAGAGAACACACTCCTAGTGTTGGAAATGACTGCCTTGCAGCTCACGAGCCAAATGCTTATTTCACTACTTATGTTCACCAAGAAACTGAGTAACTCATGGTGTCCTCTCTGGCTTCCCTTCCTTCCTCCCTTCCATTCATCCCTTCCTTCTGGAAAGTCAGGGTTTGAATATAAACAGAGGATGACTAAGGCTCTGACATAGCAGTTGGGGTTTCTGACTTGAAGTCTAAAATGTGATGTTTCTGTTGTGTTTCAAGCTGACCATAGCTACGAAACAAAAGTTAGGTTGTGATGTAATGGAAGGTGACACTGTCTTCACCTTTTAACTAGCTCCAATTGTGAGGCTGCAGCTATGTTGACTGATTTTCAGCTATGAGCCCAGTTCATTTTCACAGGGATCCCCATGTTAAGGTAGGTTTCATTACCCTTAGTTTACAGATAGGAAAGTAGAGGGTAAGAGATAGGTAAGTGACTAGCTTGCAATTATACCCAGTATTTCTCATGTTGGGACTGAGGTCCTTGGATTTCCAAAGCTTTTGCTTGTAACCAAGCCTGTTACATTATATTCTCTCCCATAAGTAGCCTTTCCTTCCTGCCTCTACCAACTCTTGTTATTCCCCTCTTTTCAGATGCTTTAAACATAGCACAATGAAAACTCTGCCTCTTGAATTGAGCTTAATTTCCTTCCTTATCTCTCATTAAGAATATATTCATTCAAACATTAGATATTTGATGGGGAAGGGTAAATAGCAATTGTATTTCATTTCTCCTTGACTCTTAAAATAATTTGTATTCTATTATTAATTCTCACTGTTCCATAATCATGTTATGTTACCTGAGATGAATAACTCAGCCGTAGTCTTACCAATATTCTCAGGATACTCTTATGTGAGTTAGCATGATGATAGACCAAGGAGCCAGGATAGTCTTGTGAGCCCTGCTCAGCCACAGACCAGCTGTAGGACCCTGGTGAAATCACTTTGCGTCTTGGGGCTTCACGTCTTTTCATCACTGTGGTTTTTGGACCAGGTCTGTTCCCAGCCCGGAGCACAGCCTTTTCATGACACTCATGACGTACATGTGCTTCCCTCTCGTGTGCACATGATTTTCAGGTGTTTCCAGAAGGGATAGTTAATAAAATAGAACTTTATTAAAAAGCATTATTAAATTCTTACATTTTGTTTTTCTTAATCAATGACTAAGTGCTGTAATTCAATGTATTATCAAATAGGGGGTACAGTTCTTCTTTTTACTTAAAAGGGAGCCTCATGTTAAAAGCTAGACACTTTTGGTTTTCATGAAGTTTCAAAGTCCTCCCCTGACTAGACTATTCACTGAGCCTGTGAATGGGTCTACCTATTTGATTACCCAAATTGTAGCTTCTTAGACTTTTTTTATTATCTTACTTTTCCTCCTTTCCATGATCGTTTGGATTTAAGGTAAAGGAAAGCATCAAAAGGAAATGAATTGAAATTAAAAAAATAAACAGTCTTTCATAGTCTGTCCCAAAGACAGGCGGTTTTGACATCATGTCTAAGTACAATTGGTCAGTGGTCATGCTGTCATCTAACTGTCCCCATTCCATGTTTCCTATGAAACCCTGTACACTTCTGTCTTCTCTCAGGCCACAAGCCCCTTTGGCCTCACTTCTTTACTTACTGGGACTGCATTATGTATGTAATCCCCTTACTACCTCTCCCACCAGCACTCTCAGGGGTTCCTTGAAGCTCTTGTCCTTCTGCCCATTTCCTCCCAAGAGCATCTCAGCTCTCTGCCCTCTCTTGAGTTTTATGTTCCACTTGAGAGAATTAAAAGTCTGTCTGGACTGTTATTATAGCTCAGTGGGGATCAACATCTGATGGCTTTTTCAGTGTTGCCCATTAATACATTTACTAAGTTGCTTTCTTTTTCCCCTGGTGGCAGTTTCAAACTCTTCTCCACTCAAGAGTATAATGGTAGCAAGCATTTATCAGGAATTTACTATGTTAAATAAAATGTCCTAAGGACTTTACATGTACTGTCTCATCCCTGTTCTTGCTTTATGACCTAACTTTTCCTTCCTTCCTCCCTTCTTCCCTTTCTTCCTTCCTCCTTCCATCCATCCATCCATCCATCCACTCACCCGTCCATCACTAACTGAGCATCAACTGTATCCAGGCATGGCTGTAACTGTGATGGAGGCAAATTGGTGACTTTCTATCAAGAGGTCTTCAATTCAGAGGGAGATGCTGCAAAGTAAATAGGTCATAAGAACATTGTATGATAAGTGCTGAGAAGGGGAGAAGTTCAGTATACTACAGATATAACCAACCCAGACTTGGGGATGAGGATAGGGAAGGCTTCTTGGAGGAAGTGACAACTAAGTGCCAATCTAAAGAATGAGAGGGTGTGAGTTTGGTGATGTGATGGGTATATATGAAGGTATTCTAGAAAGAAGAACTGGACGCTAGGAAGACTTCAGAGAATTGAGAGGGACCAGTAAAAATAGAGCCATAGTTTTCAGAGCAATTGGAAGTCTTCAGATAGGGACTCCATTGACTCTCTTTCCTGCCTCCTAAGTGATTTATATCCTCACTATGTACTTGTATAGCTGCTTTGCTGAAATGGTTTTAGAATGTTAGCATGAATGTAGGGAAAATGCTTCTTCAAAAATATTATAGGAATGCTTGTAATTATTGTGATGTGGGGGTAGAGTTTTTCAGGAGGGCTGCTGAGCGATAATCAGCCTAAAATTTGAAGGCTAAAATGAAGCTACTGCTTAGCCTGATGGTATGTAATAGCAGGTTAAACATGGAAGCATACCCCTTTTCCATAAAGAATTAATTAAATGACATTTAGGCCTTGGCAAATGGTATGTCCTCAAACACCTTGACTAATCCTCAGATGAAGGGGTTATAGGGAGGAAAGGTTGGTGCTTCTATAACATGAAGGTAGAGAAATGAAATAATGGTCTGCACATGCAGATGGGAAAGGGATATGAGCCCCCACGTAGACTTCAGCCCTTCTGATAGGTAGTTAGATTTGCTCGTTTAAACAGCATATTGGCTTCACTCCTCCTTCATTATTAGCACTGAGTGAACACAAAGCGAACAAGTGGTAAAATATTTTAAACTATTTAAATCATTTTGAAAGATAGAGGCTATAACATCAGACATTCATACTCACCTGTTTCTCTCTCTCGTTTTTGCTGATGAGGGTAGTTTACAGCATCTTATAGAATATACTTATAAATCCAGATGAACTGTTTTATTTTACTTTAAATTATAAAAATTTTATATATTTATAGTTGACATACAGTATTATATTATTTTTAGGCATGCAACACAGTGACTCAACATTTATGTATCTTATATGTGATCACTGTAATAAGTCTCACCATAGTTTACTTTTCATAGTTATTGCTATATTATTGACTATATTTCCTATGCTGTACATTACATCCCCATGACTTATTTTGTAACTGGAAGTTTGTGCTTAATCCCCTTCCTCCTTTCTTCCCATGTCTTGCCCCTCTCCCTCTGGAAACCATCAGTTTTCTGTATCTGTTTTGGTTTGTTCATTTGTTTGTTTCTTGTTTTAGATCTTACGTATAAGTGAAATCATATGGCATTTGTGTTTCTCTGACCATCTTATTTCACTTAACATAATAGGATTTCTAGGTCCATCCAAATTGTCACAAATGATAAGAATTTCATTCTCTTTAAGTAATATTCTATTTTATATATTACCACATTTAGTCATTCACCTATCAGTGGAAACCTACGTTGCTTCCATATCTTAGCTATTGTGAATAATGCTTCAGTGAACATAGAGGTGCATATATCTTTTCAAATTATTTTTGTTTTCTTTAAATAAATTCCCAGAAGCGGACTTACTCAGTTGTATGCTGGTTCTATTTTTAATTTTCTTAGGCAGTTTTCCTTAGTGGCTGCACAAGTTTGTACTCCCATCTTTAGTACAAGAGCGTTCCCTTCTCTCTACATCTTTGCCACCATTTGATTTTTGTGAACTTTTTGATAATAGCCATTCTGACAGGTGTGAGGTGATACTCATTGTAGTTTTAATTAGCATTTCCCTGATAATTAGTGGTGTTGAGCACATTTTCATGTGAAAATCCAGATTAATCTTAATTATTTTGTATTCATAAATATTTATTACTTGGGTGTAGGGATGTAGGAAATAGAGATGAAAGATATGCCATTATATGAAATATTTTGAAAATTACTGTTTTCTGTGTTCCTGATTATCTCTAGCATTTCATTCACTTTTAGAGCAATAGTGCACATTCATGTATCCTAAAGCCATTCTCCTAGGTTTCACCCCCTTTTCTCCATTTCATCCAATTCTTGCATCTTGTAAAGTAGATGCTGATGCTGTTTCCCAATTTTTCTTGATATTATGCAAGTTGAATGAGTTAATAGTAGTAAAACAAAAATAAAAACACTGTCTTTACATTTCTGAAAATAAATGTACGTATAAAGTGCCAATCCTTTTTCTAAGCTGTTATCTCTTGAGGCTGAATACTAGGAGCCCTTTTGGTAGCTAGTAGAAGTAAGAGGGAAAATAGTAAAAGAAAGCTGTCCCATTTTCTCTTTCTCTGGTTACAAGAGGTTGAAAGATGTTGTTACAGCTGGATAATTTAAAATGCATTCTTACTCACTTTTTGCTAAAGCGACTGGACTGATTTTAGTGTTGTCATCTTCTGTAGACTTGGAGAAAGGTCAACTCCTGATCTTGTTTTGGGGAAAATGGGGTTAAAGCTGTAGCAGAGTCCTTTTTCTAGACACTGGCTCTTGTCAGAATAATGTTTGGCCAGGTGTTAATCTGTGTCTTGAGGGGGAGTGCTGACATTCTCTATTTATACCATGGGGTAGTGGTGGGAGGAGGAGATTGTCCTTCTGGGTGGGTGTAGGGCTGGGGCCTGCCTCCTGCCTTTACTGACATGTGCCATTTGTGATGAAGGCAGCTGAAGTCCATTTGAGGAATTCTCTTGTCAGCCAGCCAAGAGAACAACACAGAGGGAGCCAGAGGGAGGGAGAGGCAGACAGCTCAGCAAGGCAGTTCTGGAGTGCAGTTTCCGGAGCAAGATCACACACAGTGTTTTAGGCGCTAACGAAGGTGTACAGGAACATAAAGGGGAAGGAGGCCAGGTTGGAAATAGTGCATTTTCCTGTTTGGTTCCCTTTTGTCCCTCCTGTCTCTGAATACATATCATCTTTTGGAAAACTCAACATCTAAAAGAAGCCTTTGCTGAAACACTGCTTTTTCTTCAGCACTATACTGTTGTTGTTGTTTTTTTTTTTCTCTTTTTCTTTTTTTATTTTTTCCATCTTCTTTTTCTTTGAGGGCAGGAGGTGAAACAATGATCAAGTCAAGCTGGTTCTATGTTAAGTTCAAGTATGCAGAGAAGGTAAGTCAATATGTGTTTTTTTCCCCCCAAGGGAAACCTTCCACCTCCTTTAGAGTCCTCTCATTGACTGGCTCCTCTGGCTATTGGGGGAAACGAATGAGCCTGGAAATTTTATTTGTGAATGTGTTTCCTCTGGCTTAATGATTCTCGGATGAAACATAGGCTTTGTGCTTGCATTCTGACATTGCCACTAACCAAGAAGATGGAATCTTTAAGCCCTTCCCAAGGCATTGTTTAGAGTTTAAAGAAGAAAAATAATGAAACTGCACTGACAGGAAAGACAGTTTACGCTGTTTTAGATTGAGTAGAGAATTTTCAAGAGGAATAGATGTTATGAAACTTGATACATTTTTGGTTGAAACAAATTGGTAATCACTTTCCCATTACCTGTAGTTTACTTAGTCAGAAGATTTTAATTTTTTTCTTTCAGTTGACTGACCGGCTCATTCATTTCTGGAGAGCTTTGCAAAGTTATTTGGGTGTAGAAAGAATTCCCATCATTTTGGCTGACCACATATGACACTATCCCTTTACTGTCTGTTGGGAGAGGGGGTTATATTGTAGGGAAGCAGTGAATTTGGTTGCATCTGAAATTTTGATGTTATAGCTCTGTTTTAATATACAGTTACTGGGCTTTGGGGAAAGAAATGTGTACTTCCTAACACATAATCTCTTACCTGAGGCTGTTGACCATCTTTTTGGTTCTGGATCCATACATGTCACTCTGTTGAAAATGTATAGGGTTAGTAATGAGGTGTACAGTAGGATTCTAAAATGTTCCTGTTTTTGAAATTCTTTCTTTCCTGATTTGCTCATTGAAAATATTGGCATATTGACTGTAGAGTTGGGTGAGCAGCCCTAGAGAATGGAATTGTGATGTGGCAAGATATAATTTATGATGACTGCCTTCATACTTCTTGTGATTGTATGCATAGCACGTTAAAAAACCCCTTGCCATTCCTCATTTAAAAAAAAAGTTAGTACACTTCAGGCTTATTTTTCCTGTATTGTTTTTTCTCTATGAATTTGTCTGCTGTGTTTTTATATCAGCAAAATTACTTGTTTTTTTACACATAATGAAAGTATAGGATTTAAACCCATTTGCATTGTAAATTATTAAAGCTGTTATAACAAAATAGTTTCCCTTTGTTTACAGTGTTAGGAAAGGTTATCATTATGGTTTGGAATTTATTTTTTCCTCAATGGATTACTTTCTTTGAGCAGCCTACCTGTCCATTTTTTGCTGTTATAAATTTTGATAAATTAGACTGTACTCTACCTCCTTAACCTTTTCCTTTCACTTTTCTGTGTCCTGAAATAGAAACCCGAAATTCAAAGTTAAGGAATTAGAGTAAACTAATTTTAAAACTAATGGGGAAAACATTTTAAGGAATGATTTTCATAAAAGGAAAAGAAGGGGGGACATTAAATTAACCACTTCATTTGAATGATCATATTCTATTTTTTTTAGCAACGTAACAGAGAGCATACATTCATATAGTGAGACATGGGCATAATACAAAGCTAAATAATGCAAGGCTCCATCACTAATTAAAAAATATACTTCTTTTATTGGGATGGGGGGAAATGAGAAAAATCTCAGTGTTTCCAGGGGACATGCTTATGGTGTTCTAGATTTCCGATTCTTAGCAGAACTCTTTTCTTTTGTTTCTTTAGGATTTGTTTTTGAAACTTACATTGGAGTCCCCCTCCCTGCCCAAATTCATCAAAATGAGTAGTTTCATCTGGGGAGATAAAGAAGCTTTAGTGTATACCCAAGGACAGTGCTTTAAAAACTCATTTAAATCACTCTTTTCTATATTTTTCCAAAATATTCTTTTAAAAGATTGTTAATATGGAATTTTCTCCAATATCTTAAAAAAAGGCAAAAACAGGAACACCTCTCCATTTTCAAACAATGACCAAATGATTTGATATAAACTTGTATTTTTTTGAAAAATACTTTTTCTGTGATATTTGTCTATAGCTGTAAGAAAATATATTACATGGCATCTTCAATAGCCAGTAGTTTACTAGTTTTACATTTAAGAATATGGTTTAATGAGCAAGATAATTAAACCAAGTAATGCATTACCAGAAACATTGGCACAGGAGAGTGTTGTTTCCTTGTGATCATCAGGATTCTGATTCCTTTCCAAAATTTATTTATTTATATATAATATATATATTTGAGATCAACAGACATTTCTTTTGCTCCCACCATACACATATACACACTCTCTGTATTTCCATTGAAATTATTTATGGGTTATCTTTTTCTTGAATTAGGTCAGTACCTAGCCATAATTTCTTCTAAAATACTGCTTAATTAAGTCCATTTTATCCCCCCTCCCCTCCTCATTTTACATATTCTCTCTGACCAATTTCCTATTTTCATGTGTTTTAGTTATGTCCTATAATTGATTATTCCCAAATCTCTGTCACTATTCTAATCTCTTTATTGAGTTGCATATGCTTACATGTAATTGAAATTCAACCAATACCTCAAATGCAGCATTCTAAGTTGCAGTTAATTTCTTCTTCCTTACCCAAATGTATCCTCTCTTTTGTATTTTCTACCATTGGTAAGGCTACACTATCCAGCTGGCCATGTGCATTCTCAAAGGACCCATTTTAGTTCTCTTCTTACCATCTTGTTCTTACTATAGGAGCCTCCTAATTTAGTGCATTGGCCAAAAGATCCGTTTAGTTTTTTTCCATAAAATGAGACGCATTTTTCATTTTCACCAATAACTTTATTGATTTGGATATTTTGAGTATGTTGGCCATCTCCCACTATGGCTTCTAGTGGGTAGAGGCCAGCAGTGCTGCTAAACGTCTTCCAATGCAGAAGACGGCCCGTAGCAAACAATTACTGACCAAAATATCAGTAGTACCAAGAAATTGTGCAAATCACTTTTGACACGTTCAATCAGTCACAGCACCTTCTGCATACAGTGCACAATTCTTTTTTTTTGCGTTTCAGTTGCATTTTTACCTTTCTTGAAATAATAAAGCATAATATGCTGAAAATGTTGCATATCTTCTTCCATCTTCAATATTAAAATGTCTGCACAAAAATTCACCAGTTTTGGTAAATAAAAAAAACCATGCTGCTAGGACAGCTGTCACAATACAATCTTAACAAAACTAGGTGTAGAAGTGTAGTACTTTATTAAAGCCTGGTGAGGGTAGGAATCTCTCCACTCACCTTGCTGAAGGTGGAATGGGTGTTTCCAGTGTTTTTTCTGGTGTTTGTCTATAAGTTGTCTTGCTAGTTGGGCTCTTTTCTGATCCATTATCTAAAGTAAAGAGAGTCAGTTTTTCTTGGGGCTTTTTTGGTATGTACTGTATTGGTGTTTCTGAGCTTCTGGCTTCTTTCATTCATAGTGTGGGATGTATGAGGCAAAAACAAAACAAAACAAACTAATGAAAACAAAAACCTAAGGAACTCACCACCATTTCTTTGTTTTGGGTCCCCCTAACTGGTTTGTCTACTTCTCCTTACTTTTCGGAGTCCATTTATGTTTGTTTTATTTATAATATCCAAAATTTTTATTTGTACTTTGTGTTATTGGGAAAAGTATGTCTATTCCATCATCTTGGAAGCAGAAATCTCCTAACATGCTTATAAAAAACCGATTAAATGACAATAATTTTAAATGTTTGCATTGCATAGGGCCTGATAGTAAGTGCTAAGTAGAGAGTGATAATTATCTTCCATCATCTTTTTTATGTTTCTCCTATCTGTGCTTGAAATGTCACCATACTTTGCCAACATTTGCTAGAGGAAGCTCCATCAAAAGTTTATATTGTTTTAAGGTGAATTATCAATAATACCTACATTTGTTTTTTAAATTTAATCTTTGTTGTATTTTTTTCTATGACCATTTAGTTCCCTTATACCCCGCTATCCCCAGAAATCACCACACTGTTGTCCATGCCCATGAGTCCTTTTTCCTTCTGCTCAGTCCCTCTACTACCTAACCTCCCCACAACCTAGCTGTCATCCTGCTCTCCATCTATGAGTCTGTCCCCGTGTTCCTTGTTAATTCCGTTTGTTCATTAGATTCCACATATGAGTGAAATCATAGGGTATTTATCTTTCTCTGACTGGCTTATTTCACTTAGCATAATGTTCTCCAGGTCCATCCATACTGTCACAAAGGGTAAAATTTTCTTCTTTTTTACTGCTAAATAGTATTCCATTGTGTAAATATACCATTGTTGTATTCATTCATTCACTGATAGACACTTCGGCTGCTTCCATTATCGTGGCCATTGTAAATAATGCTGCAGTGAACATAGGGATGCTTATGTTCTATTTATATGGCACCACACAGCAACAATGATCCTAAGAAAGAAGAATAAAGTTGGAAGAATCACACTACCTGATATCAACCTATACAATAAGGCCATAGAAATCAAAACAGTATGGTAATGGCATAAAAACCGGCATATATAAATCAATGGGACAGAATAAAGAGGCCAGAAATAAACCCACATCTTTATAGTCGATTAATATTTGACAGAGGAAGGCAGCACATACAATGGGCTAAAGATAGTTTATTCACTAAATAGCTTTGGGAAAATTGGACAGAAACTAGACCACCTTCTTACACCATACACAAGAATAAATTCAAAATTTATCGAAGACTTAAATGTTAGACCCAACACCATCACAGTCATAGAAGAAAATGTAAGGCAGCAAAATCTTGGACATTGATCATAGCAATATTTTATTGGACATATATCCCCAAGGGAAATAAGAGAAACCAAAAAAGAAAAACTGGGATTATATCAAATTAAAAAGTTTTCGCACAACAAAGGAAATCATCCACAAAATAAAAAGGCAACCCATAGAATGGGAGAACATATTTGCCAATACATCTGATAAGGGGTTAATACCCCAAATTTATAAAGAACTTACAAAACTCAACACAAAAATCAAACAACACAACTAAAAAACAGGTAATTGACTTGAACAGACACTTCTCCAAAGAGGACATACAGATGGCCAATAGACGTATGAAAAGTAGCTCAGTACTGAACATCACTAATCATCAGGAAAAGTGCAAATTCAAACCACAGTGAGATTCATCTCACACCTATCGGAATGGCTATCCTCAATAAGTCAACAAACAGCAAGTGCTGGACAGGATGTGAAGAATGGGGAACCCTTTTGCACTGCTGGTGGGAATGCAGACTGGTGCAGCCACTGTGAAAAACAGTATGGAGATACTTCAGAAAATTAAAAATGGATTACCTTTTGACCCAGCTATCCCACTTCTGGAAATATATCCAAAAGAACCCAAAATACTAATTCAATAATACATAGATTTGTATCTTGATACTCTTTAAATGCTATTCCATCTAGATACAGAATTATAAAAAATATCAAAGATTATATTATTACCATTGTACTTCAGAAATAAAAAATATAGCTAATATAAATTAAAGGTGTGATTCCAGAATGCTTTATAAGAATATGAGGAGGACTAGAACTGGTAATCAAGTCACTTGGTATTGAAGAGTGCACAGTACATCAGATGTGACCTTTATTAAGCAGTGTTACCCTTAATGTGTTGTGGAGTGCACTAGACATCTCTTTTTGGCAGTCTGTGATGGCTTCTTGTTAAAAGAGTGTCCGCTATGAAGTTGCAGCAGGAGAGGAGTAACAAGGGATACGGACTCATATATGGACCTTGTTTATCAGGTGATATTTTTCATTTTTCATTGTTTTGGAGCACTTGGAATAGGTTTAAGTATAGAATAGTTATGTATTATATGCTTTTTTGCATGAATAAATGAGTGAATTAATCAGTTTGGTTTCCTTAATTGGAGGTTTTGCTGTGCCCATATTGAAATGAAGTTTCTATTCCTCCAACAAGGTACCACCGCACCACTCTTCCATCTTTTCAAACTAACTGTCCCCGCTACTGTTCTAGAATGTGACTGTGCACACTTAAAGTAGCTGAGGATCTCACAATATTGTAGGAAGAGCAGTCTTTCAGAGGAAGGACACAAGAACTTCATTGAAATTGCAGAAGTGATATTTCAAACTTCGCTTTGCTTTAACTGATAGATCTTATCTGTAGACACTTGTTAGAAGAAAGGCATTCAGATCCCACTCATTTGCTTGTTAGGGTAAAGTAGATCTGGTTCCACACTTTCTATTGTTTTGTAGAATACTTCTTATCTGACATCATCAGTTCTATAGTGTATTTACAAATTAGAAACAGTCACTAAAGCTTGAAATCATTAAAAGGGGAAAAAACAAAGCATATACTTAAGTACTTTATTTTAGGATAAGGATTATATATCCTCTCACCGATCTTTTGATGTAGATCCGTGGTTTGCCTTGCCTGCACATATGAAGCAGTTAGAGCTTTAAAAAAAAAAAATTTGTGATGTCCAGGTGTCAACCCTGGAGATTTTGAGTAAAGTGGTCTGAAGTGCAGACTTGGCATTGTGTTTTTCAAAAAAGATCCCCAGGTGTTTAAAATGTGCATTGAGGGTTGGTTTGAGGATGATTCCACAGATTTGTGTTCCAATTGTTCCTTCTTGAATAAACCACATCCATAATGCATCGATCACAGTTGTCTATCAGTATTTATTAAAACTGTTTAAACAAGTTAGACATAGGTAAGTAAATTGAATGAAGAATCTTTTTAGGTTCCACTTTCTAGTCTTTCATAGTTGTCTCATTAATTCAACGGTAGGTTTTTTTTAGGAGCCCCTTTTACAATGCTTAGCTTAATATTTATGGAAGCATTATCTTACTTTCATTTTGTAATCATCACTGGTTTTATATGGTAGTTAATTAAATGATAAATAAAACTAGCATAAACAGGTTTGGGAATGGTTTACTATTAGTGAATATATGATTTCCTGGTATCTCATAGAGGAACATTCATTGGCTCTTAATTGTTCAGTATTTTTTACAAAGGGAATGAAGACCATCCATTGATCTAGGTCATCAGTTGAAAAGGAAGTCAGTTAAAAGATAATTTATTGTAAAAGATATGTGGTTCGCCTGATTTTTTAGGTCAATAAATATTCAACTGCTATAAGGTGGATTATGTTTCATTTTTATTCCATAAGTGAGTGTATAACTATGGATTTTCTTTTTTTATTTCATATTTAATTTCTTATTCAGATCTTCAGGTTAATTAGTATCTGATGTAAGAATTTGATAAACATAGATAGAACCAATATAGTTACTGTTATATCAAGAGTTAGAACTGATTTTTGCCTGTGGTTTTTATATTGCATCCTAATCATCTAAAAACGATACTAATTCTGGGCCTTCATTACATGCCATTGAGCTTAAGAGTCTTGAATTCAGTCTGGTCTTTGAGTATCACATGTCTTAGAATGTATTTCACATTAGATTTGTGAATAAATTGTAGAAAATCTTAAGGCTGAATTTCAGGAATTAATAAATTGTATTTCCTCCTAATAAGATGTGCTAGTAGAAAGACATTAGAGTGTTAGTAGTTCCTTACTAGATTGTGTGAGATTAGTCAGACCCGTCAAACTAGAACTCTCCAGTTTTTATCACTTGACACATGCACATCTAAAGTTAGTTCTCAGTTGCTTATGGTAATTGCATTAGCACTTTTACTTTCATTTAACTAGCTAATCACAAACTTTTGTCCTTTTTTTTTTTTTTTTTGCTCTCATCGATCTGGTTTATATCTGTTTGTTTTGTCTTATTTTCAGATTGTGTATTTCTTGAGGACAAGGAATCTAGTCTTCCTCTGGTATAGTGTGTACAACACAGAACACAATTTTAGGATTATACTGTTTGAATTAAATTTATTGAATTAGTGGATATTAGATCTCTACTTGGTGCAGGACAGAATACCAAGCCTTGAGAGCTGATCCCAAGATCACTTTTGTTTGCTTTCTTTCTAGGAAGGAAAGAAATATGTGGATATGCAGCTAAGTGCAAGTACCAAGTTCTGCTTTTTCATTCTAACTGCTCTGTTAGATTATCTTTCAGGAAAGCTGAGTAGCTTAGCACAGTGGATACTAAAGGGAATGCATTCCATTCCTCTCTCAGGGGACTTAAGTAGTGTTTAACACCACTGTGAAATCCTCAGCTGTGGCTTTCTCTAATGCAGAATTTGTTTAAGAAAGATTATAAGAACAAGGACAGCTTTGTGTGCTTTTTTTCTTCATCTTTTCCTTTCTTCTCCCACTCTTTCTCCAGGCTATTCTTAAAAACATGGGATATTTTCTTTGGGCCTCTGGATTGTGCATGTTATATGTATTTGAGTCTGAAAGAAAAATGGCAAAAACAAGGCAGTGCTTACCAGCGGGAGTGATTGTCCATAGGTAAAGTGAACAAAAATTACATGAATGGGTTTGCTTCTGTACGGCCACTTCACTACTCAGTGAACTAAATGAGTTGTCAGAGACAAAGAACTGGGATTTGGCATGTGATAACCCACTGGCCTGGCCATTTACTTAATGAGTGTAGGACTCAGTTGTGCTATATTCTTGACAGAGATGAAAGCCTTAAGAAGAGGTGTAATTTGGCAGGTCTACTCATATTCTTTTTTCGTGTAACCTTTGAGTGCTTCATTACAGTGACTGTCATTCAGCAAGAAACAAGGGAAGACTTTAATATTCAGCTAGATTTTTAGTGGCAAGGAAAGACTTTTCAAGTTTTAGAACTGAAAACTATTTATTCTAATCCCTTCAATCTGCACAAGGGCAGGAAGCCCAGTATCACACTCAGCATTAGTAGCTAGAAGTATGATGTAGAAATGAAGTACATTTACTCTATTGGAGACCAGCGGTATAACCAGACTTGAAGCTTTTCTCTCAGTCAGTACTACTACTTTCCTTTTATTAGGGAACAGCCATTATAATCCTAGCATTGGTACATTTTTAATTTTTAGGTTTCTTTCCAGTGTTTTCTCTTATTTACCTTTTATAACTAATTCTATATACTTTTTATTACCCTTGGGTACATACATCATTCTAATGTATTTGTCATAATTCCTTTGGATTTTCATTAGAATTTACTAAATTATGCCCTTGTTGTTGAGCACTTACATATTCAAGATTTTTTGTCATGAAGGTGACAGCCATAATAAACAATGTAGTGGATGAAATATTTCCTTCTCTTAAGTTGTGTATTCTCGTCATTTGCAGCAATGGCAAGCCTTCTGTGTAGCTTTCTGGCATCTGAAGAAATATGCCCCACACTGTGTGTGTGGGTGTGAATGTGCCTGACAGACAAAATATCTCGTATTCTTTGTAGGTCAAACAACTGATGAGTCTTAATGTGGGGTTTTGTGTAACCTGTCAGATTGCTGCTTCTACTGGGGAGGATAAAAGCATTTCCATTAGTGTAGTTGATTAGCTTTGTTAATGTTGGATAAAATCAATGTTATGAAAATGAAACTATAGTTTTTTTTTAATTGTAAAATTAAACATAGGCAACCTATTTATACATTTCTGTGAAGGAATTTTTGAAGGGATATATATGTTAAAATTTATCATTTATATTAAATGTATATTCAAAGATATTCTTTCTTCCTCCGGGGTTCTAGGAATATAACAAAGAACAGAAATATTTAACTACAGAACACTGTGATGCATCAAACAGCACAGTTTTCATTTAATGGAGTTTATCTATTGATCTGATTTAAACTATTACTCTTTGTATCATGAACATTTAAGAATAATTATATGGTCAAAAATGTAAGAACTTTGACCTAAATGTTGATTTCAATTGTGTTGTTTTACTATATTTTCTTTTCAAATAGGTGTGAGTCAAAAAGGGAAGCTTTTTATTCACAAACCTGAGTTCTAAAATGATTATGAAATTTTGATAGATTCTTTAATAAATAAATATCTCCAGCAAATGATTTTATGATAGTGGAGTTATCAGAACCAACAAGCATGCATGGTTCTTGATTGTATTACATTATTTTCTGGAAAAGTTTGACTTAATCTTTATAAACAAATGAGCATGGGCACTTTACTCTGTGCTGGCTGTGGTGTATGCTGCCTCTCAGGTGACTGGTCTATAGAAAACCTTTTTCCCTTTTCTGGGCTAATTTGTCTGAAATTGCCATAGTTGGTAGCAGACAGACTTCTTTCCATTCTCCATTATACCAAATAATGCTTTCTGAAAATCCAGGTACTCTACTGTTCTAACACACTTTCTGACTGTGGGCCTTGGCAGAGCGTAATCTGGGAACTGTGGGTGGGAGAAACTGGGCAACCTCTGTCACCTGCCATTGTTGTGAGATCTTTACCACATCAAAACCTGCAGGTAACTAGGAATAATGGCTAGTCAGGATATAAGATTTGGGAAAGGATTTTGCTGACATTTTGTGAAGAAAAACTGATGATAAATTAAAAATAAAGCTAGTTTTCATTCATTGTCTGAACCATTGAGAAGGTCTCCAAGTATATTTTTTAGCTTTACTGAATGTATATGCACACAAAAATTAACTATGTGAGGTGATATATGTGTTAATTACCTTGACTGTGGTAATTATTTTGCAATGTGTATGTAAATCATCATGTTGTATGCTTTTAAGGATAAAAATTTTATTTGTCAGTTAATGGTACAACAGTGTTAATAGCAGTAGTTACCACACTGTTCTTTAGATCCTGAAAACTTGTTCATCTTACAAATGAAAGTTTGTACCATTTGACCAATGTCTTTCCTCTCTCCCTGTCCCCCAGTCCTTGGCAACCACTATTCTAGTCTTTGCTTCTATGAGTATTACTTTAAAAAACATTCTATATATGAATGATACCATGCAGTATTTGTCTTTTTCTTTTTGGCTCATTTCACATAGCACAATGCCCTCCAGGTTCATCCACATTGTTGCAGTGGCAGGATTTCCTTCTTTTTCATGGTTGAATAATATTCCGTTGTTATGCACATTGGTGACTACCTGTGTGTGTATTTATATGTACAGTTGACCCTTGAACATGTAAGTGAACTGTGTGGCTCCACTTTATATGTGGATTTATTCCACAAGGATGTTTTGACTAAGTTGATCCTTTTCGTGCATCTGTGGCAGTGGGGGCACTGGTGGCTCATGTGGAAGTACCCATGGAGCAGACACAGAGCCAAGGGAGGAGCATGAACACTTTTTGAGCAATAGCAGCTCTGGGATCTGGGAGGCTGGCTGGCCCACAGCAGTGGTAGCTCTGGTGCCTGAGATGCAGGTGCATATGGACCAGCCATGGAGCTGGGGTCTGAAGTATGGGTGAATGTGGAGTAGGTGCAACTGTGGGGTTTGGGGATTGTGTTGTGTTGGTGAGGGTGGCCATGGTTCTGGGTTGGTACAGTGGCAGTTCCTTCTTAGGGGGTGCATAGTGGCACCTCCCTCTCTAGGGGTCCAACGCTTCAGCAGCAAAAGCTGCCAGTGTCTTCTACAGAGCAGGCCAGTTGGGACCCTAATGTACTTGTGTGGCTGATACCGATTGCCCCCACTTCTTTATTCTTCCCCATCTCCTGAAGTCTCAGCCAAGATAATTTCCCTAGTCAACTTTTCTTTGCAGTTATTCTGTTTTGTTTTATTTTTTTCTCCACTATGTTGCTGTGGATTCTTAACTGGACTCCTGAGCCCTCCATGGGCTATTTTTTTTTGTTTATGGATAGCTTTGCGATTTTTTTTTTTTTTTTGGTCAGGCCTGTGGGGAGATGCAATCTAGCATCTCCTACTTCTCCATCTTCCTTAAATACACTTATGTCACTTCCCTAAATACATTTGCATCATGTAAAATGAATGCGCTGCATTTCCCCAAAGTTCAGCCTTGTCTTTGTCCTTGAATCAAGGCAGGGAACCAGATCCAGTTGTTCTGTGACTCCATCACTATGCCAACCCAGCCTTCACAGTGCTGTGATTGCTTTGCCTCTTGCTTCCCCTGGAAAAAGAACTGACGTCATAAACAATGAAGTGGAGACACAGGATTCACTGATTTTCACTGTGGTTATGGTCTTTTCATTCTGTATGTATCAGCCAATATGATCTTTTAAGAACACAGCTAGCCCTGGCTGGTGTAGCTCAGTGGATTGAGCACGGACTGGGAACCAAAGGGTCACCGGTTCGATTCTCAGTCAGGGCACATGCCTGGGTTGCAGGCCAGACCCCCAGTGAGGGCCATGTGAGAAGCAACCATACATTGCTGTTTCTCTCCCTCTCTGTCTCCCTCCCTTCCCCTCTCTCTAAAAATAAATAAATAAAATCTTAAAAAAAAAAAAAGAACACAGCTAGTGTTTTAACATTCTACGTGACCCTTGCCTACTTCTATTTCCCCTGACCCTCTAGGCCTCTAGGAGTCTCTCATTAGCCTTCCTGTAGTCCTTTGCCTTGTTCCCTCTGCCTGGGTTTCTATGCCACATACTCACACGTGGTGGGTCCCTTCCTGCCTCTTGGGTCTTAGTTCAGACATTGCCTCTTCAGTGTCATTGTCTTTGACTGTCCATGTGTGTTTTCCCCCTTTATTTTTCTGACTCTGACATTCTTTCCTTTTCCTTTTTTTACTAATACTTACCACCACCTGACATTATCTTTTTTCTAAATGTATTTATTTATTATGTATTTAGTATTTTCGTGTGTGTGTCATTTTTCATTGAAAGTAAGTTCAGTGATAGCAAGGACCTTTAGGATGTTATTTGCTATTACATCTTCAGCACCTGGTACAGTGCCTGGCACACAGTGAGTATACTAAATAAATATTTGTTGAATAAATGGAAAAACAAAACAAGTTTATGATGCATGTTGGGTACTGTGTGAGCAATAAAAAAAATGTTAGAGTCAGTCCCTGCAATGTTTCTCATAATTTGGAATTGTTAGTTGGAATTCTTTACAGAAATCCAGAGTCAGTTTGGGAAAATAATCTTGCTGATCATTATCTCCCCCTCTTTCCTAACATTTTGTCTTTTCTTGGCAGCAGAGCCAGTTTCTAGGTCAGAACTTCATTGATTTTGGCCAAAGGCAATGCAAACTCATTGCAAACTTTTCAGTATTATTAAGGGTCTCCTGGCCTCCCTTCTTGACTAGGACAGTTCTCCTTGCTTGAAGAACTAAAGTTTCTGACAGTTGAAAGGTACAACAGAAATCATACATACTAACATCGTTATTTTATATGCTTTCTGAACAGTTATCCAAATTTACTGTGGGAATCTAGTTATTATCAGATCAAATAGTATTACCTTCAGTTGTTAGTCTAATTTTCCTGTGTACTGCCTTGTCTGAGATTCTGATTTTAAAGTGGGAAACAAATGAATAAGTAGTTGTTTGGTTAATTTTGGGGTTCCTCTGACATAAGTGCTGTGTTAACCCTTCCCAATATTTTATAAAAATTCTTTAATATTTAATGTGTTGTATTCTGGAGTTCCAAAAGCAGTACGTTTGAGATCAGAGCTGGATCCATGATGTCTAGAGATAGCATTTGTACTGTGTGCCTGTGAGTTTACAAACACAATATTGAGATGGAAGTATTGAAAATTTTAAATGGGGACAACTGTAATTGAGCAACAATTTAAAAAATAACAATAGCCATCTCACATCACACACACACACACACACAAACACACACAACACCCACCCACAATTTAAGTCATTCCTCATAATGCCATAATTTCTCTTAGATTAAAACATTTTATAGCTGTTTATAAAAATGATCTGATACTGTAATTCAATTCACATGATGATCATAGAGCATTGGATCTATGTTGAACTCAATTAAGTGATAAGGTGAAAGGGGGGACTTTTCTGGATTAAAGGAGACCGAAGAGATATGACAATCATAAAAGAAGATCGTGAGCCTCAATTGACTCCTTTGTTGAGGGAAACCCTATAAAGGTCATTTGGGGACAATTAGGGAAACTTAAAAATTGGACTTTATTAAATGATAATATTGAATAAATTTTAACTCTTGAATATATTAATGATAATTGTAGTTTTGAAGAAGAATGTCCTTGTTTTCAGGCTTATGCTAAAGTAAGGGGTTGAAGTGGAGGGATGAAGTACCATAAAGGTTGCAAGTATTTTCAGATGGTTCAATAAAATGTGGGGGTGGGGGTTGTGGGAGAAGACATGGAGTGGGTAGAGAAGAGAACAGGAGATGGGGAAGGAGGGAAGAAGAGGGTAGACACAAGAATAAAGGGTTTATGAGCATTTATTTTACTCTTTCAAGCTCTCTGTGAATTTGATTTTTCACAGTAAAATATTGGGGAAAATGTAGCAAAGAGAAGCTAAGTGTGTAAAAGCAGTGATACTTTACAGTGATATTTGACCACTAACTCTGTGAAAGACTACTTGCTATTTAGAAATTAAGTTCAGATTTCCTCTTTACTTAAATACTGAAATTGATGATGAAATAGTTTTTAGTTGGTACTTTTAGGTTCTGTTAATGGAATCTGCTCATAAAATAGTTTCATACAGACAATTAATACTGTTTAATTTATCAGGAATCAAGATTAGGAAGGTAAAATAGAAAGAAGGAGCCTGTAATCCCAAGCATCTACTGGATTGCCTTTTATTACAGCATTTTATCTTAAATTCGTTGTAATATGCTCAGGGAGAGCAGAAGTGTATTTACTGATTTTGTTCATTGTTACAAAATCCCATGCAATGGAATTTTGTGTATTTGATTTGTTTTAAAATATATAGTTCATTTTCATGTTGCGCCAACTGATACCTTATTTCAATGGTATTTGAATGGTAAAAATAGTCATTGTTCTGCAAAACAAGAAGGGTTCTGGGGAGAAGGGAAAGGGAGAATATGAATATGAATGATTACCTGAGTATAACTTCGACAATGCATTCAGAGTTTTACTGAAGCTGCCATTACACTGTTGCTGTCTTCAGGGAAGTGGTAAGTGCCTCTTGAAAGGCTGATAACTCTTAATAACATAAAGAATGATATTTGCCACTCTTATTCTTCTCTTTGTGACTTATGTTTTTCCGTGAGACAGTTAGACAATCTAAAAAATCTGCATTTAGATTTTGCCTAGCCCAGCCTTCTTTCTGTATAAGGGAGACTTTGCATCTTTCAGGAGGGTGTGAGACTCAGTCAAGATGGCAGAACTAGCTCTGGAATTCAGTACTAGTTTTCTGACCTTTGCAGTGCGTCATGCCTTCCTTTAAATGGGATGACAAGCTTCTTAGATCTTTTGTACATGTATCTACAAGAATGGATAACATTTAATGCAAACCGTCATAATTATATGTCATTTGTCATATTGTTTATTGTACCTCCCCTTATAAATTGTAAACTCCTCCAGGATAGGATTTTTGTCTGTTTTGTATGCTGCTGTTTTTCTGGTACCTAGAATTAGAACACTGGCTCAGAGGTAACAGGCACCCACTCTATATTTATTAAATGAATGAGTGAACCAGAAACAAAATGACCTAGGAATAGATTTATAGCTGTCCATGTAGCAAGAGTTCTTGGAAATAATCAATCTGCTAGAACACCACATCCCCATCAAAGTAGCTAATGGTGTAAACTGAAAAATTAGACTTTTGTTTCCTGTTTAATTTCTAGTACTCTTGGGAGTGTTAATACATTAAGCTCGCTTAGTTCAATGGTTTGCTAACTCAGTGTGAATGATCTCAACAACCCTTCCCCTAGGAGGACCTTTAGATGAAAAGAGGGGCAGAACATGAATAAGAAGAAGAGACTAAAGATGGAAAAAGGACAAGAAAAGAGGCAGATGAGATGTAAAGACAAATGTGGAGTGTATCATGATTTTAGGCAAGACAGTTTTGCTGGTATGTAGGTTGAGACATACTTTGCAATAAATTGCATGGTATAGTTGGTCAAGTTCATTCACGGAACTGTGGACCCAGAAATTTGTACCATGTAATCATCTGCAGTTCAAGATGATCAGGGCTAGAATTTGGTGAATTGCTGCTAATTCTCAACACTGTGTGTGGGCACTCAAATGTAATGTTTCAGGAGCATAAGCTGTTACTGTCTGGGATTGTGTTGGCCCCATGCTTCAACATGCTGCCACCTTATGTGCAGTGTAGTTTGTGTGTCTATTATCGTCAAGCGACAGTTATGCCTTGGGAAATCTTTTTGAAAAAATGCTGACACTGTAAGTATTTGGGGGAAATTTTGAGGATCAGCTTCATTTATTATGTGTGAAATTTGTGTTTAGGTAGGAAATTGTTGAAATTATGATCCTAAATGAAAAATTGAACTCCTTGTAATAGCTATTGAACAGACAGCTTTTATAACATAGTATCTGACACATCATAGTTATTTAATAAAAATTTGGTGTCTGGGATGACAGGAAAAAGAGAGAGGAAGGAATTTTTGTAACTGGCTCATCAATTTAAGTTGTGAATGCAACCAGCAAATGTTTCCACAGATTCTTTCTCTCTGTGTTGAGGTTTTAGATGGTATCCTTAAGAGTTGCTTCTACCTTTAAGATGTGTGCAAGTGGACATCAAGTAAACTAGCGAAAAATAATAAAAGTTTTCCCTATACAGAAAAGTAGTTGGAAAGCATAAATAGCAGTACAAAGCTGCAATTAGAATTTGTGCATGCTGCCTCACCTCCCCGTGCCTCAATCTCCTCATCTATAAAATAAGGCTAATAACATGTACTTCACAGTATTGGTTGGTGAGGATTAGAAGAGATCATCTGTGAAATATATTTAGATAAACTAGTACCTGGCAAATTAAATTATCAGTTTCCGCTGGAGTGTTAGTTTTTAATGTTGGTGGTCATATTTAATGGATTAAGGCTGAAAGAGGAGAGCTAATCTGAACTCGGTAGAGGAGATACTGTAGTCTGGGAAGAGGAGACTTGTCTTTTAGTAAGGATATGGGATATTGTGAAGAGAGGAGAAATCTTGTGTTTAATTCATGTGAAAGTCATTAATAAGTGAAAATGAAGGGGAACCTAGGAACTGGAGCATGCACTGCAGAGTTTAATTTTATTTGCGCTATTAGTAAAATGATTTTAGGTCCAGGGAAACATACTGAGCTGATAGATTATAGGAAAGCGTTTCAGAAAGGTAAGATGGAGCACAACTGGGCCACACAGTGTGAATTAAACAATTTGATTTTTCGTGGGCCTTCCTGGAATGAATGAACTATGATCCCTAGTTTACCCAGATCTTCTGTCAGAATCATGACAGGAGCAGTTCACTATAAGACAACTGATCTGATGAAAACAGGAGTTAGCTGGTTGTTCTTATATCCCAAATGGACTCACCTCACCAGGAGTTAGTCCTTGGGTGAGAAATTCATTAAAATATTAAAGGAACTAGACCATTGTTAATACATTTGGAGAACAAGTGTGTTGTTTAGTATATGATAGCAGAAGTAATGAAACTTTAGACTTATTTCTGAGAGCTTAGCTCAATTGAAATATAATAAGGAAGTTATTAACACCATATGATATGATAATCTCAATCATTAGGAAGTTATCATAGAACTTTGGGTGTTTATGATGTGCCCACCTTGGTAAAAGATGATACCATTCTGGTGAGTGATGTTGACAATGGGGGAGGCTATGCGTGTGTAGGGTTGGGGTATACGGGAAATCTTTATTCCTTCCTCTTAGTTTTATTGAAGAACTAAATATGCTGTAAAATAAATAAGCCTTTAGGAAAATGTTATCATAGAGCTAAGAATGACCTTGAAACTCATCTAATTTCAACCCTTTACTTTAAAAACTCAGAAACTGAGGTTGATAAATAGGCAGTTATTTCCCCAAAGTTATATTATGAAAAAGAGAGATTGTTTTGATATCTGAGTTTGAGTTAAAATACTAGTCTCAGCGAATATTTAAGGTAACTACAAAAATTGTTTTTTCTGATCAACTCTCTCAGCAGATTACATTGGTTGGTTAAGTGAGCAAGTAAATCTTTAACAATCACAGCTTCATTGTCATTACATCTCAAAATTACTCTTGGTCCTTAAATTTATTTAAATTGCTCAACAATAATTTCTTGTCTACAACTTGTGTGGTCTTAGGTTTTAAAACAACTGAGGTTATTTATGCTAATTCCTAACTGCTGTAGTATTTGTAGTAATTAAAATCTAGTGGTTGGGGGTTTAGGGAAGATTTAAGAAAATACATGGTTCCAAAAATATCTGTGTGTGTATTTGTATTTTCTCAAGTGTTTGTGTGAATATTTGAATAGGAACAGGATATGTTTTGATTAGCTAGGCAGTTTACTTAGTTCAGAGTGCTCTTTGGAAAACCTAGAGCATTTCAGTAGGATTATAGTTTGTAATGACTATATTCTGATAATATCATGAGTCTTAGCAACTCAGGTGACAGATTATATCCCATTTAGTGGTGTGTTGATTTGTTGACACATAATTCTCTCTGTTTTGAACTAGCTGCCCAGGCACCCTCTTTTGCAGTCTCTCCCACTGGGCAGACATGTGTGAGTTAAAAATTAATAATCACATGTGATTTAGTTTAACTTAGTTTGTGAGTGTGTGAGAGTGTATGTTTCCCTTTTCTGCCTGTGGGAGATGTTTAAAGGCCCCTTTCTCTCACGGGGCAATGGAACTGTCCATTATTTTGTAGTGCCTGGCCTCTAGAATTGTTCCCAGGGATCAGGACTTCTGAACTACAATGGGTTGTACTAGGCTTTGTGGCCTAAATAAGCCCCCTGTTATTGGCAGTTTTTTAAGTATTAGTATACCTACCAAGTCTGGCCTTGTGTCAGGAGAGGGGAGGCTTTCTTTGAGCTACCACTGATGGATCACATGATTTTTCTCAAGAGAGCAAACAAGCACTTTTTGTTTAGGCCCAGTAATGCTTGGCAAAGAAATATAGCTGTAATTATATATCCTAGTTCTTGTTCCTTTCTCTCCATCTAAGTTTTACTTTCCCTGCTCCCAACTTTGTATAAAAGCAGCTAGCATTGGATCTGAAATAAATGTCATGAATGAATAATAATTTCTTTCATGTACGCAGTAATTAAACCTGTTGAATGCTGACTTCATGCTTTACTGCACTCTAATTTGACTGGAAGATTTGGCTTTTGTGAATTCAAAGAAGAGGGAAAAATAGAAATTAAATACCTACTGAGACTATTAAGGAGGGCATTTTTCAGAAGGGTTCTTCCTCCTCCTATTTCTCATCTCATGTTTGCCCTCTGCTTTCTGGGACATTTAATACTTAAGAGTTGTTTTACAAATCATTCTTCAGTTTGTGTGCCCAGCAAGGTGACCCAGGGTCAAGGCCTTCCTGCCCTACAGATAGAAGGCCAAGGGCCTTTTCTGATACCATCATCAGAATTGCTGTTGATGCTGGTCTTCTGAAGCATTCAGATTTTCTCTGGTTTTTTACATTCTTTTATTTCTTTTTTTAAGTATATTTTATTATGCTATTATAGTTGTCCCAATTTTTTCTCCCCTTTATCCCTCTCCACCTGCACTTACCTCTCTCCAGTGTCCCCACCCCCTCTTTAGTTCATGTTCATGGGTTGTACATATAAGTTCTTTGGCTTCCCCATTTCCTATTTATTCTTAACCTACCCCTGTCTATTTTATCCCTACCAATTATGCTTCTTATTCTCTGTATCTTTTACCCCATTCTCCCCGCCTCCTTTTCCCCACTGATAACAATCCTTGCGATCTCCATTTCTGTGATTCTGTTCCTGTTCTAGGTGTTTGCTTAGTTTGTTTGTTTTTTAGGTTCAGTTGTTGATAGCTGTGAGTTTATTGTCATTTTACTGTTCATATTTTTGATCTTTGTCTTTTTCTTAAATAAGCCCCCTTTGACATTTCATATAATAAGGGCTTGGTGATGATGAGCTCCTTTAACTTGACCTTGTCTGGAAAGCACTTTATCTACCCTTCATTCTAAATGATAGCTTTGCTGGACTGAGTAATCTTGGATGTAGGTCCTTCCTTTCATGACTTGGAATACTTCTTTCCAGCCCCTTCTTGCCTGTAAGGTTTCTTTTGAGAAATCAGCTGATAGTCTTATGGCAACTCCTTTATAGGTAACTATTTCCTTTTCTCTTGCTGTTTTTAAGATTCTCTCCTTATCTTTAATCTTAGGTAACTTACTTATGATGTGTCTTGGTGTGTTCCTCCTTGGATCTAACTTCTTTGGGACTCTCTGAGCTTCCTGGACTTGCATGTCTAGTTCCTTAACCAGATTGGGGAAGTTTTCCTTCTTTATTTCTTCAAATAAGTTTCCAATTTCTTGCTCCTCCTCTTCTCTTTCTGAAACCCCTATGATTGAGACGTTGGAACATTTAAAGTTGTCCCAGAGATTCCTCAGCCTCTCCTCTATTTTTTTTAAATTCTTGTTTCTTCATTCTGTTCCAGTTGGATGTTTATTTCTTTCTATTTTCCAGATTGTTCATTTGAGTCCCAATTTCCTTCCCTTCACTGTTGGTTCCCTGTATATTTCACTTTGCATAGCCTTCAATTCTTCCTTCATTTTGCGGCCAAACTCAATTATTTATTTAAGCATCATGATTACCAGTGTTTTGAACTATGCATCTGATAGGTTGTCTATGTCCTCATCACTTAGTTCTTTTTCTGGAATTTTGATCTATTCATTCATTTGAGCCATATTTCTTTGTCTCAGTGCAGCTATTACACTGTAAAGGGCAGAGCCTTAGATATTTGTCGGGGCGGGACAACCTACATTGCTGCATTGTGGTGCTATATGTATGGGAAGGGTCAGAGAGGAAACAATGCAGCTTGTTAGCTTGCTCGTCTCTTGCCCCACTTTCCATCACTTCCCTCGCTTCCCACAAGGGGATTGTGCCTTTTCAGCTGCTGATTCCCAGGTGGGTGGGCTTGTGCATGTTCTAGGGACATGGGACTTGTCCCTAGAACATGGGACTCTCCAAGGGAGTCTCCTGTGAGAGTGGGAGTTTCTCCCACCACCACAATCCCGACAGGTTTTTACAGCCAGGGCTTTTGAGGCTGTATTTCCCTGTGCTGGAACCCTGGGTTGTGCAGTTTTTCTCTCTCTCCAGTAATTCCTCCCTGCTTATCCATAAGCAAATGTGGGAAATCCCATCCTCCAGCTGTGGCTTCTCCAGGCTCCATTTCATTGCCACCTTGCTGTGAGTCCTCTCTGCCCCTGCTACTTGTCTCCACCCCCCTACCAGTCTGGGATGAATGTTTCTTCTTTAACTCCTTCATTGTCTGGCTTCCATGCTGTTTGATTTTCTGGCAGTTCTGGTTGTTTTTGTTTTTAAAATGGTCATTATCCTTCATTTGGTTGTGCAAGGAAGTGATGTATTTCTTCCTATGCCTCCATCTTGACCAGAACTTGCATTCTTTTACTTCTTAACCCATAGAATTTCAGTTGGTGAGTCAATTGGTCTATATAATTATGCTTGACACACCAAAATATACCTGAAAGTTGACAGATGCATTCAAGCCAGGGGCGCTCTAGGTAATGACTGCTCTTCTGAGCTTTTCTGCATTTGTCTCAATTTTTGTTCTAAGGTAAGTCCAGTAATTTGAGTTGGAAGTCCACTTTGCTTTTCTTGGAAGCAAATCATTTTCCAATATAAGACCAATTTTGTCCTAATAATAAAAAATTATAAATAATTCACTCCTTGAGCTCCCTTTGCAGGAGTCTGTAAGTTTCCTCAGTGATAGTCACCACCCCATGGTGAGGTGGGCCACAGGGAGCCTTGACTCTCTGTGTACTCACTCTGTCAGGGCCAAGTAGCCAAGTCTGAGTCTCTGAGAGAAAAGCGTGATTGTGTTCTGTGTAGACTGTGCTTGTATTGCTTTCAAGTAGTGGGGGCTCCCTTGTAGGGTTTTTGGGAGTGTTGACTGGGATCATGGGTGTAGAAGTCCTGACATTTAGCCAGAGTCAATAAATATTAGTTCCTTACCCTCATGTTAGAGACAATTTAGCCAGAGTCAATAAATATTAGTTCCTTACCCTCATGTTAGAGACAAAGAGAACAGGAGTGTTTAAGTAAAGTTTTTATTTTTGGTCTGGGAATCTCCTGGAAATACTTTTGTCCCCACTGCCTAGTGATAATATTTACAGGAATTAATTTTCTTTGTCCTTTCCTTCTTCCTCCTACCTACTCATCTCATTTCCCTTCCTCTCTAAAGTGACACCAGACTTATTCAGGATAGAGCTTTTCTTTAGAGAAAATTCTGAATACGTTAAAACTTGTACTTTAGTGTGTATGTATGTATATATGTATATATGTGTGTGTGCATATATTTAATCTAGTATATATTTTAAATAAATAATTTTCTGCCATTAGAAGCATGGGTATCAAAGATAAAGCCTGTTTACTCATTAACTATATGTTATATAGTTTATGATTGTGGATTTCTTTAAAATGCAGCTTGGATCAATACATCTGGTATATAATAAATAGTTTTATATATATTTAATTGTTTGCTATTTTGCCATAGTTTGAGTGCTTTTACTTATATGCTAGGTAATGTGATAAATGCTTTGTTATATACATCAGGTCAGTGTTTCTCATAGTACTTGAAGGTTAGGGATTCTTGTGGTAAAATACATATCCCCTAACTCACTCCAGTTTTACTAAATCTGGGTATTAGAATATAAATTTTGAGTTTTCAAATCTGGCTTCATGTTGAGATAACTCAGAACTAGAACACTTAAAAAAATTCCTGGAAAAAATCCTGAAGCTCTCCCTTAGACTATTTAAATCATCATGTTTGTAGTGTGGGCCTGGTCTTCATTTCTTTAAGCTCCTCTGGTGATTCTAAATGTGCAGCAATGGTTGAGATTTAAAAATCTCTCTAGGAGCTTCTCATAACCTGAAAATGAAACTAGAAAGTGAACTGCCTTTATATATTTAATGCTTGCAATAACCTTGTGAGGCACAGCTGGCATTATTCCTGTTTTCAGATGAGAAATTAGAGATTTGGAGAGGTGTAAGTGCTAATGTCAAGAATGAGAGTCACTCATTCTTTTAAATCTTATAATCAAACAGTATACATAGTATTACCAACTATTTGCAGATGCATATACCTTTTTATTTGATGGCCGCAGTATATGTATGAAATGTTTGTTTTGGTAAGAAATTAAGTCGACTATTTCAGTATGCCTTGGAACCAAGTATTTGTGTGCTAAGTCCTTTTGAATATACATACTTGCAGATAGACATTATTAGTTCATTTTGTTAAGCTCATTGGAAAAGAGAATGAGCTTTACACTTGTGTTTTATTACTGACCTATAAACCTGGGTGGGCTTTGAGTGCATTCAAGGGCAGAAGAATTTAATATCTACTGTTTTTAGAGGTTTTGTGGTGAAACACTTTGGTGTTATTTTATGAACTGTGCCTTCTCATTCATGGATTCTGTTTGAATGCACTCAATTTTACCTCCTTTCCACCGCTTGTTGTCAAGGGACTTCGTTGCAGGTGCTGTTACTGCAGAAGAGTGATTTGGTTCTTTCCCTGTAGAAATGATGACCATGTGGAGCAAATCGGCCTCAAACTATAAATATGGACCACACTCATTTAGAAAAAACACACCTTATAATTCTAAGACTCCCCAAGTAGGAACCTGTTTCTAGTCTTTTAAATAGACCACGCCCATGGCAAAACTTCCATGTCCTTCAAAGGAGCTCAGATGTTTTTCTTAGTTTCATGTATTTAAACAAGTTGTGAAACGGTACTTGGTTCTTTGCATTTGAGATTATTAATTCATTCTTACATGGCTTAGAGAACCATGCCTGTGCATAAGTATGTGTACTCATTTGTCCAGGAGTTCTACCATGTGTCAGGCACTGTCCTAAGTTCTAGGGTAACAGTACCCAAATCAAAAGAGAAAAAAAAAACCTTGCTCTCATGGAATTTTAATTATATTGGAGAATATAAGGAAAAGTAAACACATAAATATTTTTTTTAAATAATCTTTTATTTTTCAATTATAGTTGATGTACAATATTATATTAGTTTCAGATGTACAACTCAGTAATTAGACATTTATATAACTTATGAAGTGATCACTCCAATAAAACTAGTACTCATCTGACACCATGTAGTATTATTACAGTATTACTGACTATATTCCCAAAGCTACATTTTATATACCCATGACTATTCTGTAACTACTAATTTGTACTTCTTAATCCCTTCAACTTTTTCCCCATCCTCCCAACCCTACCCTGCTCTCATCTGGCGTCAGTCAAAATGAGTCTGCTTCTACTCTCCTTGTTCGTTTATTTTGTTTTTTAAATTCCACATATAAATGAAATCATATGGCATTTGTTTTTCTCTTTCTGACTTACTTCACTCAACACAGTATCCTCTGGGCTCATCCATATTTTTGTAGATGGCAAGATTTCATTCTTTTTTATGGCTGAGTTATATTCCATTGTATATATACATCGATTTTTCTTTATCCATTCATCTATTGTTGGACACTTAGGTTGCTTCCATATCTTAGTTATTGCAGGTAATGCTGCAACAAACATGGATGCATATGTCTTTTTGATTAAGTATTTTGGGTTTTCTTTGCATAATTACCCAGACGTAGAATTGCTGGGTCTTTGTCTCTTGTTCTAGCCTTTGTTTTAAAGTCTGCATTGTCTGGAATAAACATTGCTATCCCATGTTTTTTTTTTATTTATTTTTTTAATATCTTCTTCCATCCGTTTACTTCCAATCTGTGTGTGTCTTTCAATCTGAAGTGAGTCTCTTATAGACAGTATATATGTGGGTTTTGTTTCCTTATCCATTCAGCTACCCTGTGTCTTTTGATTGAGCCTTTAATCCATTTACATTTAAAATGGTTATAGATAAGAACATAGTTATTGCCATTTTATCATTCATATTTATGGTTTATTTTCCTTCTTCTTCTTAAAGAAGTCCCTTTAACGTTTCTTGTAATACTGGTTTTGTGGTGATGAACTTCTTTAGCTTTTTCTTCTCTGGGAAGCTTTTCACTTCTCTTTCAATCTAAACGATAGCCTTGCTGTGTAAAGTAGTCTTGGATGTGGTCCTTGCTTTTCATCACTTTAAATATTTTGTTCCAGTCCCTTCTGGCCTGTAAAGTTTCTGTTGAGAAATCAGCTCACAGTCTTATTGGAGCTCTCTTGTAGGTAATTGTCTTTCTCTTGCTGTTTTCAAGATTCTCTCTTCATCTTTAACTAGTGGCATTTTAATTTGATGTGTCTTGGTGCGCGTCTCTT
The DNA here is from genome assembly GCA_004026765.1 of Micronycteris hirsuta. Taxonomy (NCBI): domain Eukaryota; kingdom Metazoa; phylum Chordata; class Mammalia; order Chiroptera; family Phyllostomidae; genus Micronycteris; species Micronycteris hirsuta. The sequence goes on from PVJI01006391.1 coordinate 64,318, forward strand.
CGGGTTCATCTTGTTTAGGACTCTTTTGTGCTTCCTGGACATCTGTCTTTTTCCTTTACCAGGTAAGGGAAGTTTTCAGTCATGATTTCTTTAAATATGTTCTCAGTCCCTTGCAGTGTCTCTTTTCCTTCTGTTACCTCTATGATGCAGATATTGTTGTGCTTGATGTTGGCCCAGAGGTCCCTTAAATGATCCTCATTTAAAAAAAAATTTTTTTTAGCTGCTCTGACTGGGTGTTTTTTGCTACTTTGTGTTCCACATTGCTGTTTTGATCCTCTGCTTCATCTAATCTGCTGTTGATTCCTTCTAGTGTATTTTTTATTTTGTTACTGTATTCTTCATTTCTGACTGGTTCACTTTTATGGTTTCTATGTCTTTTTTATACTGTTGAAGTTCTTATTAAGTTCCTTGAGCATCCTTATAATGATTGTTTTAAACTCCATATTTAGTAGTCTTTGTTTTGCCTCCATTTCATTCAGTTCTTTTTCTTGAGTTTTTTCCTGTTCTTTCATTTGAGACATGTTTACTTGTCTCTCCATTTTTGCTACCTCTCTGTGTTTGTTTCTATGTGTTAGGGAGATCTATTATGTCTCTCAGTCTTAATAGGGTTGCCTTATATAATAAATGTCTTGTAGGACCCAGTTACCTAGCCTCCTATGTCACCTGAGCCTGGTGCTCCAGTTATACCCATGTGTTGGCTGTGTGCACCCTTCTGTTGTTGTTGAGACTTGATTGCTGTTGGTGTACCAATGGGAGGGATTGACCCCCAGGCTGATTGACTTCTAGGACCTGCCATGACTACAGAGGAGAAACTGTTGTGCAGGGGTCAATCCCATAGAGCAGACTCACTTTTAGCAGGGCTCTGGTGCTAAGTCCACTGAGCCCACCCCTTAGGCCTTATGTATGTTGCTGTGGAGGTGGTTGGGTAGTGCTCCTGCATGGCCAGGAGCTGGAGCCTCCCGACGGTGCAGTCCAAGGTTAGCAGCTTACTGTGCTGTGTCTGGAGCTACCTGGCATGAGCTACAAAGTGATCTGCAGATAGTTGCTTCTTGTCCTGGGCTTAGTGGGTGCCCAGGTGAGTCCAAGCTGTGAACCAAGGCCAGTGGCAACTAGTGCCAACGTGGGGCTACTTAGTAAGAGGTACATAGCACACCAAGGCCAGATGCTACTTGTTTAACATTTGTGAATGTTTGAGAATTTTAGGAAATTCTGCAGCATGAGCCAAGACACCATTTTTATGGAAAACTCATTGGAATCAGCATGGGTGGGCCCACAAATTGGATGGGGTGGGATTTTAGAGATCACCAGGACAGGATGAACCATATTAGCTAAGTTAATGGAGACTCAGATATGGCACTAGCCTGTGCCTGCATGGGAGGGGCTCAGCAAAGGAACAATGACTTCTACTAGCACTTCTGTTTGGAGAAAGCTTCACCTCCAGCTCTTACCCCAAAGCCATACAATTCAGTGTCTTTCCCTTTGTCCCCAGTGCCTTTTTGAGATTCTGCCCCACACTGGAGCTCAGAAAGAGTGAGTATGAGTAAGTCTATGTGGGGGCCCTTTAAGAGGAACACTGAGACTCCAGAAGCCCTCAGTTTCACTCAGCCAGAATCCTCACTGGTTTTCAAAGCCAGAAGTTATAGAATCCTGGGCTGAGGACCTGGTGTTGGGCTCGGACCCCTCCCTCCTCAGGGGAGACCTCCACAGCTGAGATATCTGGTATTCCCTCCTTATTCCTAACCATCACAGGTGGGTGTGGTACCAGCTTGTTCTGCATCTCTTTGCCCCCTAGCAGTCTCCATGTGGCTGCTGCTTTATATTCTTAGTTATAGGAGTTCTGTTCAGCTACATTTCAGGCAGTTTTCAGTGACTTTATTTTGATGTGGTTATAAGAGCATGCTAGTACCACATTTACCTATTCCATCACCTTGATTGGAAGCCATAAATACATTAATCTTAAAGTATTTTTGGAGATGAAATTTAGAAAAAGGTAGCATGTAAGAAAGGAAACCTCTTTACCATAGTTGGGGAAATGTAACATTTTTAATAACATGGTAAAGGTAGATGGACTTAGAAACGATTAATTGCTGGAGGCAGCGGAGTACATCATGCAGATATCTGACAGGAGGGCACTTTAGGCAGAGAGCACCTGCAATGTGTGAGGCTTAGCAAGGAGGCCTGAGCTCTGTCATAACCTACTACCTAGGTTATGTCTGCTCTGTGACACGTTAGGATTAAGGTGGTACCAAATTATAATCTTTGATGATTTAGAGTTTATCATTAGCACTTGAAGGAAAGGGGAGGAGGCTGTGAAACTTGCTTTAAAAAACTTACTTTCGAACTCTAAACACATAAAATTTCAATACTTCACACTTTTTTCCATCATTTTCTTTTCACTCTGATTGGGCAGTTATGTAGAAATAGACAGTGTCCAAATCAGAAAACATGGATTATAGGACCAGTTTGGCCACAATTACTTGTGGGACTTTAAGGGAAAATGCTACATTTGGTTATGCTTCTGTTACTGCTGTCTGAAATGAAGCTATTTTTTTACTACTTGTTAAAGTCATCAGCAGTGAAGACTAGATGAAAAAGGGTATAATATATTAAAGTCTGAATGACTATGTGAATATGACTGACTTTTTTTTGGAAAATGTACTTCAAAAGAGTATAGAATGTTGGTTGTAAAAGGGTGTTTTGATGAACCTTTTTCCATCTTTACCAAGTGCTTATTGAGAGCCTACTTTGTAGAAAGCCTAGTGGTTGCCACTTTAATTTCCTTTCCTAGAGCTATATGTTTCTTATAGGTCTGATGTATATGTTGTCAATCACAAAACTTATCAGTGACAAAGAAAAGGAACCTAATAAAAATAGCATTATAGTTTTTCAAATGTTAAATGCTTACCCCCTAAAAAGTTACATTAAGCATGGTATATAGGAAAAGACTTCAGGTTGGCTTGTGTAAGTGGGCATTGAAAGGGTTGCAACATGTAAATTATTGTGACATGGTGGAAGAAGGGTATGTGAAATGGATGGAAATTTGTAACATCGGATGTGGATATGAGTGCTCAATGATCCACCCAGCAAACTGAGGTAGCTGGTAAATATTTGAAGTATATGCATGTGTGTGTTTTGTGCATTTTTACACAGGTTAGTTCAACTGGGTACAGTTTTCTCAGTTCACCTAGTATTTTTTGCATATAAAATTATGTATAAGAAAATTCAAAATTCATGTTATGCTCAGATTGTTCCTACTATATCAATTGCATTGGAACACATTTATTTTTCCTCAAAATAAGCTTTATATCAATACAGTTTGTACAAAGAAATGAGATTCATTTTGGTACAATCAGGTAACTATCAGAATAGGATGACTGAAGTATAATTTGGAAAGGATGGAATTGCAAAAGTTAGTCAGAAAGGGAGACAAAAGTGTAATCAAAATGAGCTTTGTATCCTGTGTCACTAGGCCATTGGGTTTTGCTGTAATCATGTATATTTTACCTGTACTCTATTCTGGTATTTAAATGTTCTTGTAAAGAGCTAAGTCAGGACATATGAATAAAATATCAGTGGGGTACATTTGTGCAAATTAAATTAAATTTCACAAAACAGAAAGAACAGCAGTGGGGCATTTAATTCTAGTGAACATTAGAAAATATCTTTGTGGTCTCTTATCTCAGAGTGGAATGTTTGCCTTCTTCAGCCAAAAGGATGGTGTGAGCATTGTTTGGAGTGAAGAGGCAGGAGGGATAAATAATTCAACTCTGTGTTCTCCCTTCATCTGTTTATTTGAACATAAAAATGGTCTTTCTATCATTTTCTCAAATTATTGAACATAAACAGGAACAAATAATAAAGCACATGATTAAAGAGCGTTCCATCTGCCCCATCTTTAACCTTTCTTCAACATCATTCCTACACATATTAGCAGATGGTGCCAGTTTTTGGCCAGTGTCTCTTGTTATCTGTTACAAGGGGTTGTTCTTTTGCCCGCCTCCTTTAAAACAACAACCAAAAAAACTAATAATGGCTGATTGTATACCCATTGGCCAGGGCACCAGTTCCTGGGAACTAGACAGAAGCTGAGCATTCCCCCAGTCCTCTTTATTGCAATTGGATGGTCTGCCTGACAACAGAGAGCTGGGTTGATTTAAGCTTTAGCTTTTAGATACTGGAGGGCTTGTTCAGTGGTGACTTGAAAAAGAGTTCTAAAAAATCTCAAAAATGTTAAAAAAAAAAGGAAGAAGGAGAAGCAGAAGCACTTTTAAGTTTTGTTCTGAGAATGGTGATTACTGCCAGTCGTGGGTGGTATAGTGCTGGGTGACACAGAATGTAGAATTTATTAGTTCCAATTTTGCATTTGACCTCTCTGTAAAGCAAAATGAGGTTTTAGTAAACTAGGGACATTGAGATTTGACAGATTGGGTGGAAATTCAAGGAGAAAGAATAGATTATAAAGGAACACCTACCTACCTACAGAAAATGGACTTATCTTTGAAGCAATCTGTTATGGCTTTAATAATAAAAACAATGTAAGTAAATTTTGTAAATTTTATTTGGGTCCTGGAAAGTATTTTAGAACAAGTGATATCATAAGCATTGAGAAGAGAAGAGAGTGCTTAGAGAAAGCCAGCACGAATCCCTGCACCCCACCTTTTTTATGGGGGTGGGGTGTAAAATTGCAGGGAGAGAGGCATGTTAAAGACACAATTCATTGGACTTCAAACAAGATTTTTGGCTTGGTCTCCTATGCTCCTTAGGTGGCATTATAATCATTAAGAATGTATAATTTTTGTAACTATTTCCAAGGTCACTGATCAAGAAAATGTGTTAACACTCTGGATATAACTGCCCACGGTCATTTCATAAATGTATGTTTTTAGTTGTATCTTATTCACAGTTTATCCTTGAGTGAGATGAAGGTACGGTTTCAAATGATGTAGAAGTAGGAGGAATCATAAATATAGTGAGTGGAAGAAATAGGGCACACCTGGATTTTTACTATCTGGGCAGTGGTTAACTTGTGTTAAAAAATCCAACTGTGAAAGTAAAGCAGTGAGTGACATGAGACATGATTTTTAACAGACACACTTATTGAGTCACCATTGAGTCACCAATGTGTATTTGGCTGGCAATAAAGCAAATTGTATTCATGATATAAATTTTATTTTCACTTTTCGCATTGCTCTCACTCCCAGCTCTTACTAGTACTCCTCCTACTGTCTCAAAATAATTTTTCTTTCATTAGATCATCTCATATTCACTCTCCTTTTTTATAATAGTCAATCTCTTTATACCCTTTTTAATACCAGTTCATTTGCTGTTGACAAGTGGGATTTCGGGTGTGGGTAGTTATTTTTGCAAATGTGGGTTTCCTTCCTAGGCTTTGTGGTTTTGTACTGACAGCACCTGTACAACAGCATACAAGATGTGGTGGACGGAGTGACCCTCAGTCAACCAGCTGTAGGGAAGGACCCACCAAAGAACAAACCAACAACAGTCAAAACCCAGTTACATCCAGAGAGTCAACATAAATGGCATAGAGGGCGTCCCAAAAGCATCAAGTTCAGGAGATCAAGAAGACTGCACCACTGAATCTCACAGATCTCTTACCATAGAAGTTTGTACCACAAACTCAGGAGTCAAAACAGATCAATGTAAGAAGCAAAAGCAAACAAGAAGAGTCTCACATATACTGGCAAGACAAAGAAACAACCCTCAATTGAAACAAAGGAGGAATCCTCAGAAAGAGTGCTAAATGAAATAGGGGCAAGTCAGCTATCAGATATTGAGTTCAAAACAATGGTTATAAAGAAGCTCAATGAGCTCAGTGAGAATTACCAGAAACTATAGGGAAGCTACAAGAACTTACTGCAAACTATATCAGCATGCACAATGACATAGAAACTATCAACAAGAACCAAGAGAAAATGAAGAAGGAAGAATCAAAAGCAGGGTAGATGAAACAGAGGATCAAATCAATGAGCTAGGGGAGAAGGAAGAAAAAAGACTCCCAGAGAAAGGAAGAAAAGGAAAAAAAAAGACTCAAAAAGAATAAAGAGGGATTAAGGAAACTGTAGGACAACACGAAATGAATAATATTCATATAATGGGGATACCAGAAGGGGATGAAGAGCAGTGGATAGAAAACCAGTTTGAAAAAGTAATGATGGAAAATTTCCTTCATTTGATGAGAGAAAAAGTGACACAAATCCAAGAAGCAGAGAGGGTCCCAATCAAGAGGAAACCAAAGAGGCCCACTCCAAGACACATCATAATTAAAATGGGAAAAAATTCAAAGACAAATAAAGGCAGCAAGGGGCAAACAGGGAGTAACATACAAGGAAGCCCTGATAAAGCTAGTAGCTAACTTCTCAACAGAAACACTATAAGCCAGAAGAGGATGGCAAGAAATATTCCAAGTAATGAAAAGCAAAGACCTGCAACCAAGAATACTCCCCAGGAAGGCTCTCAATTAAAATGAAAGGCAGAATAAGGAGTTTTCCAGACAAAAGAGAGCTAAGAGAATACACCTCCACCAAACCAGCACTGCAAGATATGCTAAAGGGACTGCTTTAAGAAGATGAAGAGCCCTGGCTGGTGTAGCTCAGTGGATTGAGCGCGGGCTGGGAACCAAGTGGTCCTGGTTCGATTCCCAGTCAGGGCACATACCTGGGTTGCAGGCCAGATCCCCGTGAGGGCCATGTGAGAGGCAACCATACATTGCTGTTTCTCTCCCTCTCTATATCCCTCCCTTCCCCTATCCCTAAAAATAAAATAAATAAATAAAAAAAAAGAAGATGAAGAAAAAGAGTGAGAGAGAGGAACACAGGTACAAATGGGGTAAAGTGACAATGAATAAGTATCTATTAATAATAAGCTTAAATGTAAGTGGATTAAATGCTCCAATCAAAAGACATAGGGTAGCTGAATAGATAAGAAAACATGACCTGCACATATGCTGCCTACAAGAGACCCACCTCAGAAAAAAAAACCTACACAGATTGAAAGTGAAGGATTGGAAAATAATATTCCAAGAAACCAGATAGGAAAAGAAAAGCTGGGATAGCAATACCGGTATCAGACAAAATAGACTTCAAAACAAAGGCCATAAAAATAGACACAGAAGGACACATCATAATACTCAAGGGAAGAATCCATCAAAAAGACATAATTATTGTAAACAAATATGCACCCAACAAAGGAGCACCCAAATATAGAAGAAAAATTTGCCCTGGGTGGTGGTGCTCAGCCGTTGAGTGCCAGCCTGCTAATCAAAGGATCGCTGATTTGATTCCCAGTCTGGAGCACATGCCTGGGTTGCAAGCCAGGACTCCAGTAGGGCTTCAGTGAGAGACAACCACACATTGATATTTCTTTCATTCCCTTTCTCCCTCCCTTCCCCTCTCTAAAAAAATAAATAAATAACATCTTAAAAAAAAAGAAAAGCAAACATCTTTGAGTCCTTCACAAAAGATATAGACAGCAACACAATTATAGTAGGGGATTTTAACACCCCACTGTCAACAATGGATAGATCTTCCAAACACAGTATCTGTGAGGATATTGTGGAACTTAATGACACATTAGATCAAGTGGAGTTAACTGATACATATAGAACTTTTCATCCCAAAGAAGCAAAATACACATTCTTTTCAAATGCTCATGGAACGTTTTTAAAGTAGACCACATGATAGAACATAAAACAAGCTTCAGCAAATTCAAGAACACTGAAATCATATCAGACATTTTCTTGGTCCACAGGGCTTGAAAATAGAATCTAACCTTAAGGAGAAAACTCAAAAACATTCAAGCACATGGAGATTGAATAGTATGCTACTAAACAACAAATGGATTAATACTGAGACCAAGGAAAAAATAAAAAAGTTTCTGGTAACAAATGAAAATGAACACACAGCAAACTAAAACATATGGGACTCAGCGAAAGCAGTCCTGAGAGGGAAGTTCATAGCAATACAGGCCTACTTAAACAATTTAGAAACATTTCACATAAACAACCTAACCTTACATCAAGAAGAAATGGAGGAACCAATAACAAATGAGGCCCAGAATGATAGAAGGAAGGAAATAATCAAGATCAGAGCAGAATTAAATGACATAGAGACTAACAGAACAATTCAAAGGATCAATAAATCCAAGAGCTGGTTCTTTGAAAAGATAAACAAAACTGACAAAACTTTAACCAAACACATCAAGGAAAAAAGAGAGAGGGCCCAAATAAATAAAAGCAGAAATGAAAGAGGAGAAATGACAACTTATACCACAGAAATACAAAGGATTGTAAGAAATTACTACAAACAACTATATGCCAAGACATTTGAAAACCTGGGTGAAATGGACAAATTTCTAGAAAAATATCATCTTCCAAAACTGAATCAAGAAGAAGCAGAAAGCCTGAACAAACTGATAACAGCTGGTGAAATTGAGGCAGTAATCAAAAAACTCCTGGCACACAAAAGCCCTGGACCAGAAGGTTTAACAGGAGAATTGCACAAAACATTTAAGGAAGAGCTAACCCCTATCCTTCTCTAACTATTCCAAAAAATCCAAGAAGAGGAAAGACTCCCAAACTTTTTTTATGAGGCCAGCATCATCCTAATTCCAAAACCAGATAAAGACACAACAAAGGAGAACTATAGGCCAATATCACTGGTGAACATATATGCTAAAATCCTCAACAAAATACTGGCAGACCACATCTAGCAATACATTAAATAGATCATACACCATGGTCAAGTGGGATTTATCCCAGGGATACAAGGATGGTACAATATTTGCAAATCAATAAATATAATACATTACATATATAAAAAGAAAGACAAAAATCACATGATCATATCAATAGATGTGGGAAAAGCATTTGATAAGATACAGCACCCATTTATGATAAAATAACAAAGTGGGAACAAAGGGAGCATACCTCAGCATAATAAAGACCATATATGAAAAACCTATAGCCAATATCATATTCAGTGGACATAACCTAAAAGCTTTCCCTCTAAGATCAGGAACAAGACAGGGATGTCCACTTTTACCACTTCTATTCAACATAATGTTGGAAGTCCTAGTAGCCACAGTGATCAGACAAGAAAAAGAAATAAAAGGCATCCAAATTGGAAAGGAGGAGGTAAAACGGTCATTGTTTGCAGATAAAATTATAGTATATATAGAAAACACTATAGGCTCTACCAAAAAATACTTGACCCAATAAGGGAATTTGGCAAAGCAGCAGGATACAAACTCAATGTTCAGAAATCGAAGGCATTTTTGTACACCAACAATAAAATATCAGAAACAGAAATCAGGGGGGAAATCTCATTTGCTAGAGCAACAAGAAAAATAAAGTATCTAGGAATAAACCTAAACAAGGAGGTAAAAAATGTGTACTGAGAAGACTACACAACTTTTGAGAAAGAAATTAAGAAATACACAAATAAATGGAAGCGTATACCGTGTACATGAATTGGAAGAATTGACATCAACATAATGTCCATACTATCCAAAGCAATTTATAGATTCAATGCAATCTCTGTTAAAATACCAATGACCTCTTTCACAAATATAGAACACACATTTCAAAAATTTATATGGAACCATAAACAACCCTGAATAGCCTCAGCAATTTTGAGAAAGATAAGCAAAGTAGGAGGGATCATGATACTTGATGTTAAAATATATCACAAGGCCACTGTAATCAAACAGTCTGGTACTGGCATAATAACAGACATATAGATCAGTGAAACAGAATAGAGAGCCCCGAAATAAAGCCATGTCTCTGTGGTTAATTTATATTTGACCAAGTGGGTAGAATCATAAAATGGAGTAAAAATAGCCTGTTCAACAAATGGTGTGGGGAGATCTGGGCGTTTATATACAAACAAATGAAACTCAACCACCAACTTACACCATACATAAGAGCAAACTCAAGATGGATAAAACACTTAAATATAAGTTACAATACCATTAAGGTCCTAGAGGAGAACATAGGCAGGAAAATCTCAGATATTCCACACAGCAGTATTTTCACAGATATGTCCTCTAGAGCAAGGGACATAAAGGAAAGAATAAAGAAATGAGACTTCATCAAAATAAAAAGCTTCTGCACAGCTAAAGAAAACATCAGCAAAATGAAAAGGGAACCAACTGTATGGAAAAATATTTTTGTAGTGATATCTCGGACAACGGTTTGATCTCCAAAATATATAAAGAACTCACATGACTCCATTCTAGGAAGACAAACAATCCAATTAAAAAACAGGTGATGGACTTTTAAGAGACACTTCTCCAAGGAGGACATGCAGATGCCTAGAAACATGTGAAAGTATGCTCAGCATCACTAGCCATCAGAGAGATGCAAATTAAAACCACAGTAAAATGCCACTTCACACACCAGTCAGAATGGCCATCATAAACAAATCAACAAACAGTAAATCCTGGAGAGGTTGTGGAGAAAAAGGGGAGATTGTAGAGAAGAGGGACGCTAGTACATTGTTGGTGGGAATGCAGACTGGTGAAGCCACTGTGGAAAACAGTATGGAATTTCCTAAAAAAAATGAAAATGGAACTGCCTTTTGACCCAGCAATTCCACTTCTGGGATTATACCCTAAGAATCCTGAAACACCAGTTGAAAAGAACCTATGCACCCCAATGTTCATAGCAGCACAATTTACAATTGCCAAGTGCTAGAAGCAATCTGAATGCCTATCAGTAAATGTAGGGATCAAAAACTATGGTGCATTTGCACAATGGAATTCCACACAGCAGAAGGAAGGAGCCCTTACCCTTCCTAACAACATGTGTGGAAATAAAGAGCATTATACTAAGTGAAATAAGCCAGATGGTGAAAGACAAATACCATATACTCTCACCTATAAGTGGAACCTAATCAACAAAACAAACAAGGAAGCAAAATACAACTAGAGATACACTGAAATAAAGAACAAACTGACAGTAACCAGAGGGAAGGGGGTAGGGGGATAACTGGGGAAAGAAAGGAAAGGGTCATCAAGGAACCATGTATAAAGGACCCATGGACAAAGCCAAAGGGTGGTTGGATTGAAGGTGGGAGGTGGGAGTATATAGAGAGGGGGAACTGGTGGCGTGAAAATGGAGACAGCTGTACTTGAACAGCAATAAAAAAAAGATACAAGAAAAATTGTGCATGGGACAGTGATACCTGAGTCCCCTTTAAAGTAGGCAATTTGGGACCTCACACAGTTCTCCCAATGGCCATCAGCTTCACAGTCATATTTTCCTGAATCTCGTCAAAGGTCTGAAATTCCTTTCAAAGGTGATTGTAGTTGTGAGAAAAGCCAGAAGTCTCAGGGTGCCAAATCTGAGCTGTAGGGGGCTGAGTCACCTAGGTGATTTAATGTTTCACCAAAAAACTCTGCCCAAGATGTGAAGCATGAGCAGGCATATTGTTGTGATGAAGCTACCAGTCACCAGTTGCCCATAGCTGTGGTCTTCTGAATCATGTGAATAGTTTCTGCAGAGGAACATTCAAGCTTAACACAAAATTTGACACAGATTTGTTGCTCTGCTCTCTGTCATTTTGAATGCAACAGCCACACAGTACACATGCTCACTCAGCTGTATCTACTGCCCCTCTGACTAGTACAGTGAAGTCGTCATTGTTCACACATGTGCATTCCAGTCCACTCTCCTTGCTGCCAGGTTACAGGGATGTCATGCAGACAATTCTTGTATTAACAATGGTTGGACTTTTTCCGGACAGACCTTATATACCATCAGAGATTCAGAGCTTATAAATGGTATGTTTCCTAGTTATCTGTTATGTTTCCTAGTTTCCTGTTCATTTTAGGCTAATAAAGACGTTTAGGAAATATTAAATTAATCTGCAAGGCAGATCAAGAAGGATTTCTGACTAGCTTAGGCTTCATTGGTGGAAATAGGAAGGAAGAAAGAAGTAGGATGAGAGACATGGGTTGGGTTTGGGCAGACTCAGATGCACACTCTTTTAAAATTCGTTTTTGGAAACTGATCCTCATTACCCACTTAGAACATCTTATTCTGATTTGAGGCATCATTTCCTTCTAGTTCTAAAATTCATCTGGTACTTGGAGATCATCATTCTAATTTGTTAATTTCCTCTTAAAAAACTGAGACCTGTTTTCTAAAGTTGTAGGATTTCATTTAGTTCACTAAGATTTTCATACTTTAAACAGCCCACCCATAGATCTGTAATTCTCTGGAGGTAAGGATTATATTTATCTCTTCATTTGTTCATGGCCTGCACATGGTAGGCACCTAATAAATATTTATGAATAAATATTGAGATAAGTAGTCTGGGTATTTAGATCAAAGTCCTCATTGGACACAATAGAAAAGAGAATCTTTGATTGGTTACATGACCTAGCATTTGAGAGTAGAAAAGAACACACTCAACTCTTTCATTTTGCAAAGAAGGTGAGAAGGCCTCCTAGAAAGGTTGTCTGGAATTTAACAGGGGAGTGATGGCTGAGCCTGGAAATTGACACATTGTCTCTCACTCAGGATACATTGCTTTATTGATTGAAGAAGGTAATATAGTGGATACAGTTGAATCAGGGTCTTCAAGAGTCTATGTCTGTCTTTTTTCCTTACTCTAGCATTCCCTTAGCATCTAGAGCACATCCCTCTTTAGTAATTCCATTTCTTATTCACATGTGAGCAGAAATCCACATTTTTGCTTTTATCATTAGGTGAGGTGAGGATGTCAACGCTGTACTTTAAAGGAACAGTTTTGCATCCAGTCTGAGTCATACATGCTTTGGTATACACATTAATGTGATGTCAGTCATATTTCTGGGTGTTTTGACTAACTTTTCGTTGAGTTACTTTATATAGTACTGTTTCATTTAACAATTTGTATCTTGTTTTGTTTACCCAAATAACTAAAGTTATACAGTGTTTTTTACTGATAAGGTCAATCTCACATTAAAATTAAGCTTTGTTATGTGGTGTTGAAATGGGTACCAAGATTTTTCCCTCCACTTGTAGAGAATTCCAACAGATAATGTGTAAGTTAGGATGCTTTTAATCATGAGTATCAGAAAACCTGACTTGAACTTGCTTAACCAAAAAGGAAATTTACTAGCTGACATATGGGAAATCCAGAGGTGGGTAGGGCCTCGGGTTTGTTTGTTTACTTAGTGATTTAATGGGCTGCCTGTCCTTAGATATCCGTTAATTTCTTTCTCAAGTCTTTGCATTCATCCGTGAGTTTTGAAAGGCTACCAGTAACAGTTGGGGCCACTTGCTTTGCTTCAGTCTAATTGCAGAAAGGTGGGAGAGTGTGGGGAGAGATTGAGAAAGACTGAGAAAGCAAGCTGACTTTTTCCCCCAGAGAGAGAATAAAAGTCCTTCCCTTTGCTTCTCTGGACCAGTTTGGGGTATGGGCATAAAAACTTTCACCTTGGATTGGCATGGGCATGAGTTCCTCATCGATTGCTGCCAAGGAGAATAAAAGGACTCTGATGGGCTTAACCAGGCCTGGAGGTGGACTCAGTTCCTCTTTTCTAACTGTTGATTATATTTATTTCAATTGCAATAGGAGCATTTATGAAAGAAGTAATATGGGATGATTGGTTATAAGATAACCAAGTGAACTTGGGATCTGGTGGACAAAGCAGAAAAGAAATAATTGCCAAATAAGGCTCATAGGCAGGTGTGCAGTTTTGGAATACTGACTTCTAGAAGTTCAAAGCTGGGTTTGTGGAGGACATAGAGGCTCTCTGATGTGCCCCAGCACAACTGGAATGACTACTTTTTTGGCTGCCATGCAGTAAGTGGCAGCATTTGATGCCAACTTAATGCAATATTAATTTGTTAAAATAATAATAATATTAATTGAATATTATTCATCAAAATTCTGAGCTAATTAAGATTTGATCTTGATCCTTAAAGTAGCTTCAAAATTAAAGAGGGGTGGGGTGTGTTTGAGAAAAAAGGAGACTTCTGGGTGATTAGAAGGATATAGTTGACTATATATAAGGCATGGTATTGTGAAAACCTAGAGGGACAAATCTGAGTTCAATGAATAGCAGAAGTTATTGTGAAGCAGATGAATGCATTATCTTAAAGAGAAAATAGATGACAAGTCAAAATAAGTGTGTTCCAAAAATAGACAGTAGTCGTATAAGACCTCAATGTTGTAAAATATGGAATGTGAACTTGCAGCAGCACTTAAGTGGAAGGATCCAGGTGTCTGTTAGCTCGGGTTGGGGTCACGGCCTGCCAAGCCCAGGATAAAATTTATAGGCAATTTAGTAGGCAGTAGAAAGCCATTAAAAAACAAAAAAACAGGAATTTGGGACTTCTTCTAAATAATGCATTGAAACAATGGCCTACTTTTATTTTACTTTATTTCTTGTAAACTAGACAGTGAATAAACATTGTTCATCTGCTTGGTCCCCACCTGTGTGTCCTAGTAGCACACCTTAGAATTCACATGCATGGTAGCGTCATCACTGATGTACTTTGCTGCCTGTCGTATTTGGAAAAAGTACTGTTAAAAATCAAAAGTGTAGTGTTAACATAAGAAGAATGATAGACTGTAGAGCAACCCTCCACACTTCTTGTTCCCTTCTGCACGTGGATGGAATTACCAGATTCACCTGCTATGATTTTAGTGGAAGGAAATGGGCATAATATTCCATGAGCCAGTTAATTATTAAGATTAATTACATCATGGTTTTTACATACTTAGGCCAACTAGGTAGCTGGAAAGACCAGTGGATCTGGTTCTGTCCTCATTTCATTTGTTTCTGGTATTTCCTGGCTGCGTTGCCCACACACACCATTTACTTCTCTCACCCTCAGTTTTATTCTTTATAAGTTGTTGGTGGTGATTTTGTCCCTGCCCATCAAACATAACCTTTATGAAGCTGAAATCAGGGAATGTGTGTAGTGGCAATGTGTAAATTGTAAAGGATAGTAAACACCTGCATACACGTAGTCCTGTACCGTGTATTTAGCAAGTCTGACAGGTGTGAGCTGATATTTTATTGTAGTTTTGATTTGCATTTCCCTGATGATTAGTGATGTTGAACATCTTTTCACGTATCCTTTGGCCACCTCTATGTCTTCTTTGTCAATTCACATCTTCTGTCCATTTTTAATTGGACTGTTTTTTGATATCGTCTTGTATGATGTCTTTATATAGTGTCATGGGCCACATAACATTTCAGTCAATAGCAAATTGCATATATGACAGTGGTCCCATACAGTTATAATGAAGCTGAAAAATTCCTGCCTCCTTATGATGTTATAACCATCATAAAATCGTCATGTGATGCATTACATGATTGTGGAGATGCTAGTGTAAACAAATCTACTGCACTGCCAGTGGTATAAAAGTGCAGCACATTCTATTACATATGGTATACAATACATGATGATAATAATAAATGACTGGGCCACTGATTCAAGTATTTACTATAGGATACTTTTTATTCTTTTATTTCATTTACTTTTTTACTTTTTTATTTTATCATTTTTAATATTTTTTGTGTTTTAATATATTTTACTGATTATGCTATTACAGTTGTCCCAATTTTTTCTCCCCTTTACTTCCCCCTGCCCTGCATCCACCCCTGACCAGCATTCTACCACTTTTGTTCATGTCCATGGGTTGTACATATAATGTCTTAGGCTTTTCCATTTCCCATACTATTCTTAACCTCCCCCTGTCTATTCTATACCTACCATTTATGCTTCTTATTCCCTGTACCTTTTACCCCATTCTCCCTCCTCCCACTCCCTGCTGATAACCCTCCATGTGGTGCCCATTTCTGTGATTCTGTTCCTGTTCTGCGTGTTTGCTTAGTTTGTTTTTGTTTTTGTTTTCTTTTAGATTTGGTTGTTCATAGTTGTGAGTTTGTTGTCATTTTACTGTTCGTATTTTTGATCATCTTCTTTTTCTTAGTTAAGTCCCTTTAACATTTCATATAATAAGGGCTTGGTGATGATGAATTCCTTTAACTTGACCTTATCTGGGAAGCACTTTATCTGCCCTTCCATTCTAAATGATAACTTTGCTGGACAGAGTAATCTTGGATGGAGGTCCTTCCCTTTCATGACTTGGAACACTTCTTTCCAACCCCTTCTTGCCTACAAGTTTTCTTTTGAGAAATCAGCTGATAGTCTTATGGGAATGCTTTTGTAGATAACTGTCTCCTTTTCTCTTGCTGCTTTTAAGATTCTCTCCTTATCTTTAATCTTGGGTTATATAATTATGATGTGCCTTGGTGTACCTTGGGTCCAGTATCTTTGGGACTCTCTGAGCTTCCTGGACTTCCTGGAAGTCTCTTTCCTTTGCCAGATTTGGGAAGTTCTCCTTCATTATGTTTTCAAATAAGTTTTCAGTTTATTGCTCTTCCTCTTCTCCTTCTGGCATCCCTCTGATTCAGATGTTGAAAGTTTAAAGTTGTCCTGGAGGTTCCTAAGCCTCTTCTCATTTTTTTTTGAATTCTTGTTTCTTCACTCTGTTCTGGTTGAATGTTTATTTCTTCCTTCTGGTCCACACCATTTATTTTGAGTCCTGGTTTCCTTCCTGTCACTATTGGTTTGCTGTACATTTTCCTTTATTTTATTTTGCATAGCCTTTACTTCTTCCTCTGTTTTGCCACCATACTCAACCATTTCTGTGAGCATTCTGATTTACTAGTGTTTTGAACTCTGCATCTGATGGGTTGGCTATCTCTTCATCACTTAATTCTATTTTTAGAGCTTTTATTTTTTCTTTCATTTGGGAGATATATATATATATTTGGGGGGGTCTCGATGCACCTGTTGCCTAATAAGGGGCAGATTTAAAAACAAAACATAAGCAGATCTGCCAGAAAATCGAATTGTATGGAAGTCCACCTGTTACCTAGTACCTATTTGCCACAGTGGGGCAACCCACTTTTCTATGTTGTGGCCCTGTATGTGGGAGAGGGGTTTGAGAGGGAACAATGCCACTTGCTCAGTTTTTGGTTCTTCACTGACTTTCAGTGACTTTCACCTCTACCCACAAATAAACTGGACCCTTCTGGTGCTGAATCCTGAGTGGGTGGTTTTGTGTACATTCTAGGACCCTGTGTATCTCTCCAATGAACTCTCCTGTGAGGCTGGGAATTTCTTCCATTACTGCACCCCTGAAAGGTTTTTACAACCAGAGGTTTTGAGGCTTTATTTCCCTATGCTGGAACCCCGGGTTGTGTGATCTGTCTTGCTCCCTAATTGTTCCTCCTGGTTTATCTGCACACAGATGTGGGACAGCCTGGTTCTCTAGCCATAGCGTTTCTTTAAGTCCTCTTGCCTTGGCTGCCCATCTCTGCCATCTCCTACCAGTCTGGAAGAATGTTTCTTCTTTAACTCTGTGGTTGTCAGACTTCCATGCAGTTCGATTTTCTGGCAGATCTGGTTATGTTTTGTTTTTAAATTTGTTGTTGTCTTTTTTTTGGTTGTGGAAGGAAGCAAAATGTATCTACCTATTCCTCAGTCTTGGCCGGAAGTCCATTTTATTGTTATTTTAGAGTGTACTCTTTCTACTTACAAAAAAAAGTTTAGCCCTGGTTGGTGTGGCTCAGTGGATTGAGTGCTGGCTTGCAAACCGAAGGGTCACTGGTTCAGTTCCCAGTCAGGGCACATGCCTGGGGCCAGGACCCCAGTTGGGTATGGGCAAGAGGCAACCACTCATTGATGTTTCTCACCTTCTCTTTCTTCCTCCCTTACCCTCTCTCTAAAATAAACAATAAAATATTTTTTTAAAAAGGTTTACTGAGCCCTGGCCAGATGGCTCAGTTGGTTGGAGCATCATCACATACACCAAAGGTTTGCAGGCTCAATCCCCGGTTAGGGTGCATGTGGGAGGCAGCTGATCAGTTTGTTGAAAACTTCTATATCGTATTATGCTGTCAACAGCCTCATGTACCTAGTGTTTGCTGTCTCTTGATTCTGTCATTTTTTTCTTGTGCTTGATATAACCTTGTGTTGTTTTGTTCATCATAGCTCTTGAGAGAACAAAATCCACTTCTAACATTGTCAGTGAGAGATCGTGTTAAGTGATTGACCTGAAAACAAAATTAAAAGTGATTAAGAATTTGAAGGTGGAAAATCAGTAATGGTTATCGCTCACCAGTCTGGCATGTTCCATTTCACCATAGCCATGGTCTTGAAGAACAAGAATAATGTGACAGAAACTGTTAGAGGATTTGCTTCTTTGAAGGCAGTGAGGCTGATCAAACTTTGAGAAAGGCCAGTATCAGACATGGTTCTAATGATCTAGTTTGAAGACCAGACACAGAAGCCTGTCCCTTCTAGGACCATGGTTATTATGGCCAAAGCAAAAAGTTTGTTTGCAATGTTGAAACAAAAGACTTAGAACATATACCCATCGTTAAGCAACACATGAATGTGATGTTAAGAATAATATAAAATGAATTCTCTTGTACTTCCATTTTTTTGTAATTTAAAATTGCTATTCATTGTTCATTTACTCTTTCTTCAAAATTTATTGACTATCTGTTGTGATTTCAACTCCATTCTAGGTACTAGGCATAATAGCAAAGAATATATCAGCTTAAAATTTCTGCCCTGTAGAATTTAGATTCTCATGGGAGAAGGGAGACAATGCACAACTAAACAAATAAAATACAAGTCACATCGGGGGCATTTATGAGCAATGGAGAACAATAAAGCAGACAAAGGGAATATTGAGCACTGGAAGACAGTACTACTATAGCAAATAAGGTGCTCAGGAAAGGCTTCACTGATCAGGTAATGTTGGAACATTGAGTTAGCATTTGAGATGTGGAAGGCCCATGAGAATATCAAGAGCAAGACATTGTAGACAAAGAGAACAGCAAATGTAGACTCTCTGAAGCAGAAGCAAGCATTCAAGGGGAGAGGGGCATGGCTAGAGATCAGTGAATGGGGGGGGTAAATAAAGTAATGTCAGACCATGCAGAGCATTGTAGACCACTATAAAGACTGCAGACTGAAAAGCCATGGGAGGGTAGAGAAATCCTATGCTCTATTTACATTATGGTCACTGGTAACAGTAGAGACTGAGGTGGAAGCAGGGATACTGGTTAGGCAGCTAGCTGATGCAGTAAACCTCCAGTGGAGAAATGATGGAGTTTAGATTGGGGTGGTGAGTAGGAAGAGAGAGGGGATTTTACATTTGGCTGTTAGAACTGACAGAGTTTGCCTACAGGTTGGGTATGTGATGTCAGAGAAATAGACTATTAATCTTAAAATGTACTATCTCTCAATAGACTAATAAAGTAATTAATGCAACATTTACCATTTTGTTATAGTAGAAATTGGAAGAGCCATTAGCAAATAATATCCAACTTCTATTGAGTATGTATCACGTACTAGAATATTGTCCTAAACATTTAAAATATAATTTCAGTTAATTCTCATATAAACCTTATGATGTAGCTATCCTGCTTTATAGATTAGCAAACTGAGGAAGAGAGAAATTACGTAGCTTCCCCAAGATTACAAAGGTAAGTGGAGTTCTCTACTAAGCACATCCAACTGTTGAGCCTATTGCGAAGATTTTTTTATCTAGGGAATGTTTATTTTAAGCATTTTCCATGGGTGTCTTGGTCTGTATTCCCATGGGTGTCTTGGTCTGTATTCCCAGAGTGCCTCGTTCACATAACACTGAACACATTGACATGTTACTTTTATATACAGGTTCACATTGTGCTATGCTCTAGGGGGATCAAGAATTGTATTCCATAAACTTTGAACCTCTGATGTATGACATAATAGTGATTAATAGTTTTTAAAAAATAATTGTCAAACATTATGCTAGGTAGGACTGGTGTAGAAAGCTCAATAAGACAGGACTTCTTTTAAGGAGTTCACTATCAGTTGGAATAGACCTGCCTTTCAACAGAGATTCATCTAGAACATTGTTATAAAACACATGTATTATTTGAGCTGAGGGGATAGAATCACTCTCTCAAAGAGGGGACTTTGGAAAGTACACTGGAGATGGAACCCAGCCTGGGTCATAAAGACAGAGCTGGCCCGATAAAGGAGAAGAGAGGAGCGCTTGGAGCAGTGTGCCAGTTGTACAGAATCACATAGGACAAGAGAGAGGTTAATGGAGTCTGAGACAGTGAGATTCCCAAATGTGATCTGTGGCATCAAATAAAATTTTAAATTTTACTTAGTGTAATTTTAGTATATTTTACATGTATATTCCAAAGTCTTAGAAAATTGGTTTATATATTTAGTGTATGGAACAGCTTTAAATCAGAATATTTGATTAATGTTGTATGCTGGTTTGAAATTCTGACATTAGACTATGTGTATTGCTCATAACATTTCTTCCTTTCTGATTCCCTAGACCCAGCACTTAAAGTAGAGAGAAATGCGTGCATGTGGTAGCATTTAGCGCAGTGGGTAGAGTAGCACAGCCCACTGTTTCCGGGTAGTCAGTTCATGCATTGGGTGCCCCATCCCTGGAACACTGCTCATTGTAGATTTTAATTCCTCAGCTCCCTGAAAGTTCTACTCCAAATCTAATATTAGCTTAACTAACAAATGACAGAAACCAGAGCACATGGCAAATTTTTCTTGGAAAAGACAACTGGAAAAAGTTTCACAGAGGCTCACATGATGCTATATGTCCTTTTTTTTTTTTTTTTTAATTCCATGGTGATGCTTAAAATTCACCCCACATTTCTTATAAGAGAAAGGAGGAGGGGGAGAAGCCTGCACTTGATAGCTTTGTATGTTCTTTCAAAGAAAGTGCTTGAAAAAGAAAGGCAAGCTTTCAGATGTTGTCTGAACAAAGATATGGAAATGTGAGATGAGAGCAGCAGCTGGAGGTTTTCAAACACTAGAACAGAGGCTGCACACTTCTTTTGCTGTTGGAAGAGTGAAAAGCTGTTTCCTGTCATTTCCCATCTTGTCACTTCCAGGACCAACATCTTGCTGCTTCTTGCACCAGCTGTTGTTTCTTTTCCCTTTATAGACAGATGGTACAAGAGTTTTTGATAATCGCCCCCTCCAGCCCAGTTCTAAAGAGGTTTGCTTTGTGGTACCTTTATAAAATGATCCTATGCCCCTGTCACTCTCTTTATCCTGTTAGCAGAATTGGGAAGGGAACAGAGGGGATCCTGTAGAGACTTTCTGCTGTGTAATAATGTATTGTGGAAATGCTTTACAGAAACTCGTTTCTGCTGGAGCATCCGTTTTGTTGGACTTTTTACTCCAAAAAGGGGAAGATGTGGGGAGAGTGAATTTAGTACGTTTGCTTCCATAAGAATCTGGAATTTCTGATATGATTTCTCTATATTCTGAACTAAAGATAGGAGTTATGATATCGTCATTAGTCTCCCTGGGTTTTAGCTAAGTAGCACAGGTGATACACTGTCTTTTCCCAGGGCTAAATATTTATCTTTAATTGCTCTTTTTACACCTGTTGCTTTAAATGTTTTTTGGGGAGTACCTCAGTGGAAATGGGAACTTAGAAATTAATGCAAAAATGCTGTACACACACACTGAGAATATATTTGATGGCAACAACTTTGGTTTTGTTTAATTTTATTGTATTTATTTTTAAATAAAAATAATAACCACAAGGGAGTTTTCCTTTCCCCCTCTCAGAATAATAGTTTTTTTAAAAGAAGTGACATATTTTCTGTAGAAAACTTAGAAAGTCTATTTCCAGATAAAGTCAAGTCATTCCTAATGGTATAATAACCACTCTTACATTTGGTATGTGTCTTCATAGCTTTCTCTTTAGCGTTCTGGGTGTATATATTTTCTTGTATACTTACAAACTTACATTAATACAAATGGATTTGGTGGTAGTGGTGATGATAATAAGAGCTAAGATGTATTGACCATTTATTAATTGTGACAGACACTATAATAAATGCTTTATATACATTACATACCTTAGTTCCCATATCAGTCCTATAAAGTAAATAATTTATTTTATATATGAGAAAAGTGAGAAACACTAAGTAATTTGCCTAAGGTCACACAGTGCCTGTGAGGTGAAGGTGGGATTTGAATTCAGACAATCTGATTTCAAAGTTCATGCTGTTTACCATTTGTCCATTCTTTAAAATTTCTGAATATTTTAAGACTCTTGATATGTATTGCCTAAAATTTTGTCTGTTATTACTTTCCACAGTTCATAAGAATACTTATTGCACTCTTGCCACCATGAAGTATACTCACAGGTATTTTAGCATTACAGGTGTTTGGAGTAAATGATTGCTCACTTTTACCTTAGTCCTTTTGTGGTTACTAGAGAGATTGGACATTTTTCATTTGATATTGACCACTTGTATTTCATCTGTAAATTGTTCATGCCTCCTTGTGCTGCTGCTTTTATTGACCCGTTAGTTCTTTTTGTACCAACACATCGTATGTCAGCTACATTAACCCTTGTTATGTTCATTTAAACCATGTTTCCTTCTATTGCATGCTTACTTTCGAACAAAGTACATACCTTGTATGAATGTTTTAAGTATGTTAATATCCATATTTTTATGCGCCTCTCCCACAAATCAGTGATTTAGCTTGTCTTTTCTTTTTTTTTACTTTTTTTTAATTACTTTATTGTTGTTCAATTACAGTTATTTGCATCCTCTCCCTCCCC
>PVJI01006392.1:0-86941 GCA_004026765.1 Micronycteris hirsuta
CGAATATGTCAGTCACTGGGAGGATGAGTTACAGTGGAGAAGAGGCGGCAAGCTGGGTACTGCTGTTCAGACTCACAAACCTCGTGAATGGGGAGAAGCTCCACTTCTTCACTCAGGCTCGTAAAAAGTGTCATTGGAAAGATATTGGGTGTTTGACATTTTGGACATATGTCTTCAAGATGAAAGGAAAATACCATGTGTGGTTGAGTTTTGGAGGCAGACTGCTTGTCTTTGAGTTCTGGTCTATTTCCGAGGTATATGATCTTT
This sequence comes from Micronycteris hirsuta, assembly GCA_004026765.1. Taxonomy (NCBI): domain Eukaryota; kingdom Metazoa; phylum Chordata; class Mammalia; order Chiroptera; family Phyllostomidae; genus Micronycteris; species Micronycteris hirsuta. Next base: position 268 of record PVJI01006392.1, read on the forward strand.
GACAACCTAATTGTGCTACAACTACCTCGTTTGTGAAATGAAGATAAATAAGAATCTTTACTTCATCAGATCATTGTGGCCCATAGTAAATGTTCCAATATGGGGGTGTGTGGCAGTGGAGCAGTGAAGGGCAGGTGCTTTTTAACATTTAGAGAAATCAGCGGGTTTGCAGGAAGTGGTGCCCACCTTGAACTGGAGATGCACAGGTCTGGGTCAGTGTCACTACGCTTTGACAGCGCTAATGTGTCTCCCACCTTCCTGTTTTACAGGCCACCGTTTTCAGCACGTTGGGCAGTGAGAAGTCCGTATCTGACTGCAAAAAGGTAAGGCAGCCTCTGAGAATTTCAGCCTGCTGTCAGAGTAATAAAGGCATCAGAGTTGATGGCAGTCAGTGGAAAAGCTATGGTATCAACGAGAATGTTCCGATGACATATTGTAGCCTTCTTTCTTCAGAGATGGCAATTTGAATGGTTCTCTTTAAGGAAGTGGGAAACTCTGTTATCATTTGACAGCTTCTTTTTTTTTTTTTTTAATAGAGAAGCCCTGGTTCCTTATACTTCTATCTCGCTATTATTTGACCTTTTATTCTGTAAGATGAGCCTCAAGGGAGTCCAGAGCAAACTGCATTGCAGGCGTCTATTTCTTCATTGCAAATTTAAATCTAATAAACTTAAACCCAATACAATATGAAAATGATTTTGTATTTTGAAAGAAAACTGATCCTATGGCATAGAAGTCTGGTTTGGATTCGCCACAATCAAGTTTGAGAGGCTGTCATGCTTTGCAGAAGCATTAGCCTCGCTGACATCTGATGGAAGCCGTTCCTGTAACGGGTCACGTCTGCAGGCTGCCTGCGACGGCAGCAGCAGTGTGTCTAATTCCTGGCCTTTGCAGACCAGAGGGCACTTTTATCCATCGCTTTAATCTCAGGTTTAACTAGATCTTCTCCTTCTTGAGGGGAAAGAAGTGATTTCACAGTCTAAACAACTCAAAGTCTTTGACACTACCTATTGATATGGAAAACCAGGTGCATAATGAATTGACCAGTGCCTCATATATTAGTCACTTGGCCTTTCTTCGGATTTTATACCATGACATTGTTTGCTAAAGCTGTTTCTGTTTCTGAGTTTTCTTGATATGGAAACAAGTAGCAGAAATACTCATCATTAAAGTGGTGTGGACACCCACCATTCTGAATGCCATCCACTTCACTGCTTTGATAGTTTCCTCTTGCGTATTAAGTCTCCGTCTTAATTGAGTTCTGTTGTCTTTTCCTTGTTCTCAGCTCCCCAAAAGTGAGGTCCATGTAGTGCCCTTAAAATTAAAAGTCTTAGAGAAAGGGGGATGGACTTTCAGGGTTCTCTATTTTCACTTTTTTCCTTGAGTGGTATTGCTATTATCCATGTATAGATGAACTTCTAGACTTTACCTGAATACTCTGTTGACAAGGAACTTAATGAGCCTAACTAGCGAGACTAGAGAGTTAATGAGTTCTTAATCTTCCTGAGTCAGTATCTGCCACCTTTTGATTTCTGCCTAGTTATTTAAGTATGAAGTCAGTTAAATGTTTCTTCTGACTCTCCTCCCTCCCACCACTAGGCTGATGGTTTTCCTTCTTTATTTCTAGTAGGATATTGATGTGATTGATTTTCAAAAGCATGGGCTGTTGGGAGCTGGCTGTCTGGTTTTGAAACATGGTTTTGCCACTTACTATTTATGTGACCTTGGGTCACATAACCTTTCGGTGCCTCACTTTTATCATCTGTAAAATGAGGATAAGACTTGTACCTACCTCATATGGTAGATGAGTTAACATACATAAAGTGCTTACAATAGTGCCCCACATACAGCAGTTGCTATATTAACTATTATCATGATTGCTTTTAGACCCGGTTATCTTTTTCTGCACGTGGTCTTTGTTACCAATGTCAAGAATTGTGTATCATTCTCAACATGTTGTCCGCTTGGCAAAAGCACTACAGAATTTTTACTCTCCATTCAACAAGTTTCGTTTACGTGATGTGAGCCAGGCATAATGTAAGATGTGGGCTATGGAAAAGGGTGAGCTGTAGACTTCCTCGACTGTAGCACTAATAGTCCATGAGTACAGTGTAAGCTGGCATCAGTTTCTGTTTATAAGCCATATCGTTCTGTTGGCTACATGAAATTTAAAGTCCTTTTATGTGTCCTTAAGACATTTTCCCATCAGCTACCATTAAAACATGACCCTTTTTACATTTATGTAAATAATTCTTTGAGTATGAACGTAGGCCATTATAGTTATTTTTATTCATTTTAAAAGCTTTGATCAATCAAGCTAATTTATAAACCCAGTTCTGTTATCCAACTTATTTATGACGTCTCCCAGCTATACGTCATGTGCAAACTAGAGTAGCAGTGTCAGTCTCTGTGACTTCGTTTTTATTCATCCATTTATTTATGCAGTCAGTTCTCAAGTGTTTACTGAGCACCCGCTATGTGACATGAACTAGAATATCATGGCGAATAAGTCACATATGATATTTACCCTCATTGAACTTGTAATCATTAAATAAGTAAAATTCAGCCCTGGCTGGTGTAGCTCAGTGGGTTGAGCGTGGGCTGGGAACCAAAGGGTCCCAGTTTGATTTCCAGTCAGGGCACATGCCTGGGTTGCAGGCCAGGTCCCCGTGAGGGCCATGTGAGAGGCAACCATACATTGCTGTTTCTGTCCCTCTTTGTCTCCCTCCCTTCTCCTCTCTCTAAAAATAAATAAAAAATAAAATCTTAAATAAGTAAAATTCAGATGAATGATGTATTATGATAAATGATAAGATTTTTTTTTTAAGATGGAAGGTTATGAGATCATGTAGGAAAACCTCAAGTAATCTAGGGTTCAGGGAAAACTTCCCTGAAGACATAAACTTCAGCACAAATACCCAAATAATGAATTGGATTTGGCTATGTGAAGACAAGGTAAAGGCAGAAAACAGCAAGTGTGAGAGTCTGGAGGTGAGCAGTGAACTATAAAATGTTCACAATGTCTGAAAATTGCAAGCTGAAACACAAAACGATGAACAGTGAGACAAAAGGAAGCCAGATCGTGTAGGCCCTTGTAAAACCATATTAAGAGTTTGGATTTAGTGTAAGGGTAACAAGAAAATTTTAAAGGGCTTTGAACTTAGGAGAGTAGGTGTGTATGACATGACATTATTTTTAGTTTAAGATCACTTGACTACTGAAAGACAGAAGAAGCAAGATTTTAGATAAGAAGTTTTGGTGTAAGTCTATAATCTATGTAAGAGATGGTAGTGGCCAGGATCATAATAATGGCAGTGGAGATCAAGAGGTAATTGGGTGATAAAATCAACAGTGTATGATAATTCAGGAGAGGAAGTAGCTAAGTATGATTCCCTGATTTCTGACTTGGTTAACTGGCAGTGTTATTTTCTGAGATAGGAACAGAGTTAGGAAGTTGATGAGTTCAGATTGGTACATGTCAGATTTGTGGTATCTGTAAGATCTCCTGGTAAGGATGACTAGCAGGTGTCTAGGCATGTAGATTTATAATTCAGGAAAGCATGCTTGGCTGGAGATATGAACATGGGAGGAATATATATAGAGAAAATGGTTGAAAGAGTGAGCATGGGTGAGATCGCTGAGAGAGGGTGTATAGAATGAGAAGGGGGAGGATTTGCAAGAACCCCGAGGAGCATTGATGTGTAAGGGCTGGGGGAAGGCTAGGGACCTGTGAAGGAAAGTGAGAATAGAGACATAGAGGTTGGAAGAAACCAGAAGAATGTGATTTCACAGAAGTTCAGTCAATGAAAAAGTAGTCAATAGTATCAAAATTATTGCTGAGAGGTTAAGTAAAACAAAGATCGAAGAGCATCCATTGGGTTTATCAGTACTATAGGTCATGGTTGGTTTCGGTGAGATCAGAGTGATGGGTACAGAAGTCAGACTGCAGTGGTATTAGGGTTCAGTGAGGGAGGACATAGAAATGGTGAATATAGCCTTTAAAGGAATTTGTTTCACAAGGAAGAAGAGAGGTGCATATTTGGAAGGGGGTTAAAGCATTGAGGGAGTGCCCTTAGGATGGGATAGATTTGAGTGAGTATGTTTACGTGATGTTAAAAAACAATACAAAAGTAAGGGGTAAGGATCCAAGAAAAGTGGGGGGACAATCCCTTGAGTGAGATCCTTGAGAAGATTGAAGAATTTGGTGCCAAAGCACAGAATTAACCTTAGAGAAGTAGACGGATACATCTTGCTGTATAACAGGAGGAAAGGAAGAAAGAATAGAATTCGTGTGGGTAATAGTTATGGAAGCAGGGAGCCAGAATAGGGTCATGCCTTTAGATACTTCTGGTCGATTCCTTTATTGATTTTGTGTGTGTGTGTGTGTTGGGGAGGGGGTGGATGGGGTAGTTATTTAACTTGCTTTGAGTTTTCACAGTACTATTTCAACAGTATTTATTTAATCTATAGATATTCCCCTATAATATCTGGTATATATAGTACCATTCACATGATCAGCAGTCTCTGGTATGTATCCAAAGAAACCTGGAAGACTAATTTGAAAGGATATTTATGTGCCCCTATGTCAATTGCAGTGTTATTTACAATAGGCAAGATTTGAAAGCAGCCCAAGTACCCATCGATAGACGAGTAGATAAAAAAGCTGTGGTCTATGTATACAGTGGAATGTTGCTTGGCCATAAAAAATGAAATCTTACCACTTGCAACAGCATGGATAAACTAGAGGGTATTGTGCTAAGTGAAATTAGTCATACAGAGAGACAAATACCATATGATTTCACTTATATACCCAGAAGTGGAATCACTGGGTCGTATGATAGTTCCATTTTTAAATTTTTGAGGATCCCCCATACTTTTTTCCACAGTGGCTGCACCGATCTGTGCTCCCACTAACAGTGTGTGAGGGTTCCCTTTCCTTCGCAGCCTTAAGCCTTTACTTTAAAACATTTAAGGGATTTTAATTTTATTCAAAATAGACCCCACACTCCTCCGCCTAACGCGAGAAGTCGTCCCCATCAGCTCCAGCCTCACCTGGCGTTCCAGTGGGTGGTGGAGTCGGAAGGCCTTGGGCAGTCTGCTCCTGAGTGCAGACTCTGGTAACTTCGTGCCTGCGTACAAACTGTTCTTTTCTTCTCAGAACGCTCTCTTTCTGCTCCTGTTGGCTTGGAAAACTTACTCTTCCATGGAGAGACCACTCGCATTGTCAGTTCCTTTTCAGACTCTTGGTTTCTCCAGGTAGGATGAGTAGTTTTACCTTCTTGGTTTCATTACATTTTGTACTTAGTCCAAGTATAACACCAACAACCACACAGCTTGTCAATACTGACCGTGTTCTCAGCCCTTTGAGAAGTGCTTTACATAGATCATCTCCTTTAATTTTTGTAACAGCCCTCTGAGGTGTGCAGTGGGTAGTATTGTCACTACCATTTACAGATAAGGAATTTGAGGCCTGGCTATGTTAAAGAACTTGCTTAAGGAGACACCCGGCATCTGGGCCAGGATGTGACTCCAGGCATTTGGACATCAGAACAATTACTTTTAGTGTTTTGCTATCTCCTTCTGCCATTGGATTCTAGATGTTAATTTGTGGGTCCAGCTTTCTCCTAAAAAGTCAGCATTCAGAGGGAAGGAACAATGGCTGATTCAGTTAGGAATAATAAAACAATATTCCACAGGCAGTAAGAACTCAATAAAGATTTATTTAATACATGGGTTTGCTACCTAAGTGATCGTTCACTAATGTCATATCATTCTGGAACCATTTTGTTCTAAAAAGCAGCTTCTTTTTCTGTTTCACAGTTGTTGAAGAAAGAATATTGGTATTCAGGTTTTATTTATGAAGGTAATTTCCACACTAAAACAAGATGTTAATGGCTAACTGGGGAGGTTGGGGGAAGGGGCACTGAAGTGTTTCTCCAAAGACAGCCAATATTCCAGGGCCTACTTCTGGAACGCCACTTTATACAGCTGTAAGAACTCCTGTTCTTATTTTTAGCTAAGGGCCAACCAGCTTGCTCCTTAATTTGGAAAGCCTTAAAACTTCTAGGGGATATACATGGATTCATTCATTCATTCATTCATTCACGATTATTTATTAAGTGCCTCCTATTGCAAGACAGTGGTTATTATTAATATGTTATAGAGGAAAATAAATATGCCATGACATGAAATGATTTACCCTAGGGTACACACTAAACTCAAGGCAGACTTACAGAAGTTAGCCCTAATTCAGAGCTTCTGGTTTCCTTTCTCTGCAATCCCTCTAGCCCACACTGTTTAACTAGAGTTGACACGTGGAGGATGTGAACTGGGTGGGGGTGCAGCAGAGAGCGAGCCTCAGGCCTGCTCCACAACAGCTCCGGCCATCTGTGTTATGTTCATTGATATCTGTACCTTTGTGTCTCGATGCTTTCCACCTCTCAGTGCAGGACACTTGGGCCCAGATATGTCGGCTCAGCAATTTTTGTATAGAGATATTCTGACACAGTGCTCTTGAACTTCCAGCATTTTAATTTAAAAACAATATCTAAAACAGATATTCTCACCTCTTCCCCATGACTCCTTGCTCTGACCCTGACTCCCAGCCCTGGGGCACAGGCCACAGACAGGCTAGAGGTGATGGACAGTTGAGGGTGATGGATGGGGTGAGGGTCAGGGATAAGATGAATCCCAGGGATGGGTTAAAGGTTAGAGATTTCTGTTTCACAAATTACTTGGAAATGAAAAAACTGTTTCTTCCAGTTTGCCACCAAAATGCCCTGCTTTATCCAGTTGTAACTTCTATCTATGAATAGTAACCTAGAGCCCCATCCAGAGTTCTTATCTATGGTCATAGAAATAGGTTCCTTAGGTTGGAGAGTTTATTTTTTAAAAAACTGTTTATCATTTTGATGGCTTATTATACATATTTTTTTTCTTGGCAGGGAATCAGCTGTTTCTCTCTCTGTTTGTCTCTCTCTGTTCTCCCTGGACTTCTGATATCTTAACCCATATAAATGACAACTTTTAAAAAGTGGGGTATTTAGGAAATGTATCCCTATAATCTAAAAAGTGTTGGTTTTAGAATATGTGGGAACCTCAGGGAAATCCATCTGTCGGTGGCTGTAATTTGCAGTCACGTTGATTTCTGTTTATTGTCTCCAACCCCTGCCTTAGACCGGCCCCTCCATTGTTTCCAGGATGGACAAGTGTGCAGAGCACTCGCCCGCACACCTCGTAGCCCAGTGGATGATGTTTTTATTTTTAATAGACACGAGTGATACTTCACTCACTTAGGTAAGGGAATTTTCCTTCAGGAAAAGATGATTAAGAACATAGAATGTAATGGGCTACTACAGATTCCAATTTTTCCTCAGTGTTGTGGAACAGGTTTCTGGGCAAACACAGCCCCAGATAACATATCAGTGGTGAAGATATTTACCCACAGTTGATTCCTCAGCCCTTTGAAATTATATCGTATCTGCCTTCCTCTTTTAAAGACTAAAACTTCATGTCTAGACCACATTCATTGACCTCCACAAGGCTGGCTGGGCAGATTCCCATGACTCTCAGCTTCTTGGCAGGGTTTCCAGGCTGGTAGGTCACGGTGACTTCTTCCCATGCCCTGAGAAAGGGCACAAAGTCCAAATCAAACCAGTCAGCATTGAGGAAATTCCTCAGTTCCCCCTAGAAGGACAGAATCTCATGTTCTGGAGCAGTTACAGTAAGGGGTATCATTTCAAGTAAGTTTAAATGCTGTTTACTTTCTAAATAGATTTTTTGGAAGCTATGTAGGTTCATTTTTGGCAGAGTGCTGTTTTTGCTGACTTGCTGTAGGGCTGTCTGCTGGATGAAGGATGAAGCATACACATTTGCAAAGTTCTGTCCATTTTTCCTGTGCACTAACATAGACCACTAATTTATGGGAAGGAAAGTTGTATCACTTTGAATAGAGGGAAAGCACCGCAGCCTGCCCTCTGTCTCCTTCCTTCCCTTCCCTCCTCTCTCTCTCCCCTCTTCCCTCCCTCCCTCCCTCTCTCCCTCTGGCTTCTTCTTTGACTTCTCCAGCAAAAAAAAAAAAAAAAAAAAAAAAATCTCTCCTCACTCATTCGCAATGTCTGGGATAACAATAGGTGGTCCTGGATTCCACGCCCTCTTCTTTCAGCAGTTATTGCTGGTTTTGGTTTTTATCACTGCATTTTTTTAGTCCCACTCTCCTGAGAGGCAATATGGGTAAGAGCGCAAGCTCTGAGACCAGCTGCTGGGACTGGATTCCCAGCTTGGTCCCCCAATTGCTCTGCAACTTCGCCTAAGTTACTCAGCCTCACTTGTTTTAGGTATAAAATGAGACAAATAATGGCATCGGCCTGTAGAATTGTTGTGAGGAATGAATAGGTAGATCCATGTAAAGTTCTTAGGACTATGTGTCAGTAAGACATGTTTCTTTATAATTCTACCCCTGTGCTAGTAGAGAATAATTTGAGCCTTGGGGCTTTGATCCCACTTTAACCCTTTGCTCTAAAAGAGTAACAATATCAAGGACAGTACATCAGTAGACTTGGGCTAACATCAGCATTTAGAAAAAAGTAAACTGTAGTTGAATTGGAGAAATACCTTTGTGTGGGTCTCTACGTCTTTGTAATTCTAAATCTTAATAATTAGAATGCACTCATGTTTAATACTGTTATAGGTTCCGGCTCTGTAGAAGCAAAACATTTCTTAATGAATGAAGCATGCAGCCTTCCTAACAGTGCAATGAACATACTTTTCTGTATCTTCAGTATCTGGCATAGTTTTGAGCACATAGTGAACATTTAAAAATCCTTGGTAATTCGTAAGTTTGGCATAGTATTATTTCTCCAAAGGCCTCCAGAAGAAGACTTGATGTGGAAATGAAAGGAAGTGCTGTGCTTTCTTATGCCAGTACCTAGAATATTCCCAGGTAGGAAAAATACATCATTCCATGCTTAGAGCTACAGAATAATAAAATATATCTGTCCCTCAAAGAAATATATAATCATTGCCTTTTCTAAATATTAATATGAGCTCAGTTTGGCCACTGGCATTATCATTTGTTGGGCCAGTATCCTTTATTCAGGGTTGGGCAAAAGTAGGTGTACAGTTGTGAGTACACAAAACAGAGTGTTTTCTTGTTATTTACTATTATTTCCCATATAAACAACTGTAAACTTACTTTTGCCCTACCCTGTAATTGTGGTGTGGGACAGATAAAATCAACACTGTGGATAGAGTGGGCCTGTGGCTTTTCTCTTTATTGAAAGAAGACATTTCAATGGATGGAGGTTTGGGTTGGTGAATACAAAGTGCTATGGAAATGTGGACTTCGTTGGTCTCAGTGTAGTAGCCGTGGAGATCACTGAATAGAGTGAAAGGCGATGATTCCTCTATAATGTTATCATGTTATATTTCGAGCCTAGAAATTTTTCATTCTTAGCCTTGTGATCTTGAAATATTGAAAGGGAAAGACACATGCACCCACGGTCAAACCAAGTAGTCTTAATTGACAGGATTAAAATTGGTTGTAGAAAATAGTCGTCTTCTTTTTTTTTAATTTATTGAGTTTTGGGGGAAGCAGAGAGAGAGAGAGAGAGATCGATTTACTGTTCCACTTATTTATGCATCCATTGGTTGACTCTTGTATGTGCCCTGACTGAGGATGAAACCCGCAACCTTGGCTATTGGGATGACCCTCTAGCCAACTGAGCTACCTGGCCAGGGCAAAAAATAGTCTTTTGATCAGAAGAAATACATTTCCTGCTTTTGTGTATCTCCTACCCTAAGCGAGAATCAAGGAAACCTTATAATCATTTTGTTGTTGATGTTGTTGAGCTATAATTTACAAGTAAAATGTAGTGTTCTCAATTTTACAGTTTAATAGATACAAATTGTTAAAAGATAGTAACAGAATCCCATCAGTAGCACCACCTCATGCCTTTTGGGCGGGTCTTGCTGCTAACTGTGCCACTACCAATGCTAGAGCACCCATTATGCTCTTCCAGTCGTTGCTATGGTTGTCACCTCAGAATAAACAGCCTGTTTAGATCCATAGATTGTAAAATAGAGTCATTGTTTGCAGCAGGAACTTTGCTAATAGGAAGATAGTTAAGGGCAAGTGTCATGAAATATGTTGCTCTAATCCCCTTTGAGCTGTAATTATCCCAGCTTCATTTGCATGAAAACAAGTTTCAAGAATATGACCTTCGTAGTCTGTGGTTCATGCATAACTGCCCACGTAATAACACATTTTAGGATATATTCAAAACAGTAATAATTAGCAGCATCACCCCTACATGTGCACCTGAAAAAAACTATATTGAGCTACAAATAAAACATGAATTTTTGTCACAGCAATTCCAGACCGACAAAATAGTGTCATGGGGTGGCAGCGATAAAGGGATGTTGATGAATCTTGCAAATTAAAAATGCAAAGGGGTATTTAAGAATCACTTGAGCCCTGGCTGGTGTGGCTCAGTGGATTGAGTGCAGACCTGTGAACCAAAGGGTCATGGGTTCGATTCCCAGTCAGAGCATATGCCTGGGTTGCGGGCCAGGTCCCCAGTGGGGTGTGCAAGAGGCAACCACACATTGCTGTTTCTGTCCTTCTCTTTCTCCCTCCTTTCCCCTCTCTCTAAAAATAAGTAAATAAAATCTTTAAAGAAAGAATCACTTGTTATGCTTTTTTCACCTTTGTGTGTGTGTATGTGTAAATGCCACTAACTACTCTATTCAGCTGTATAATCACCACTCTGATTTCACTAGGGTTTTTTGTTGTTGTTGTTCAAGTACTAAAGATATTATAGTGAACTTTTTGTAAATTGTGAGTTTCCCTTGTGATTGTAAGAGAGTTTTCTTCTTGGCTCCTATATTACTGAGTCTCAAGGACACTGCAGCAAGTTTTTCTCCTTCCTTTTCTCCTTCTGTTTTCCTTTCAGATTTAACATCATCAAGGCTGGGCTCTAGTTGTTTAAACATCGGCTTGTGTGCGTGTACACATACACTCATTTAATTTCACATAATGTGTTCTGAAGGATGCAGTTTGGTGGAGGTAGTTATCTTGTTTTCTTAGTCTACAGAAAAGTATTCTAGGTATGAAAAGAAGCCTAAAAAATTAAAAGATAAATCGATAAGAAGAATCGAGAAGAGTTCATGTAAATTGGATCTTTGTACTGGCTTATAAATTTTTATAAAAGCTGAGTAGTCAGAATGCTTAATTTACCTCAATTAGCAGTGATCATTCTTGCTATTGTTCTCAAAATGGGACCAAGTCACTCTACAATTGAGCTAATTGCCACCTCTGATTTAGCTGCTTAGCTCTGTGCTTTTCCTTTGTTTTCGTAAATGATCTGTACAGGCCAAATAATCTCTCCCCTCTCTCTCCTCCCACATTGATTGTTTCTCTTTATTATTTTAATTCTACACTCTGATGATTGCTATAATCTCCTGAAGTCATTGCTCAAGCCAACCACTCAGTAAGACAGCTGCGGTGATGCTGTGTGCGGGGCACGCAGCTAGGGAGCCAGCGCAGTGGCTGCACTGCAAGGTGCTGAAGCAGCTCCGAGACACTGCTCTGCCAATTTTATATGCATTCACCTATTTAATCCTTAGAATAATTCGATAAGTTGTGTTAAACATTCAACTGAGTGATATTTAAAGGTCTTATTGGCTTTATTCAACCATCCATGAATTGAGCGGCATCCTGTCTAGCAAAAAAGAAAGGAGCTCAGAGAGAGCTGCACAAAATGAAAGTCTTTCGCAGGCAGAAAGCGGCAGGAAAAGGAAGTTACTAGCAAGGAGTGGATTGTTTCAGGCAAGGTCACCTTCCTATGGGGAATGAAAGGGATCTATCAGACAGATTACTAAACTAGTGCTGACCATGTAATTCCAGATTCCAGGTTACATTCCAGGGAGAGGTTGAAACTGCAATTAAGTATTGTCTTTGCTGACATGGGGCTTAGCACAAGTGACTTCATGTGGGGCCTGCCTTCTCTTTGTTAAACCTTTGATGCCATTGTTTGTCTGTTTTACACATGAGATAAGTGAGGCAGGCTAAGTGACTTGGGCAAAGTTGTAGAACTCATGGGTGGGTGGAGCTGGGACTCTCGTCCCAGAAATCAGTCTCTAGAGCTGATGCTCTTACCCCCTGTGTCATACTGCCTCTCAGGAGCGTGGGATGGGAAAGTGCCAGAATATAAACAAAAACTGGGCAAGAAGAGCCGAAAGAAGAATCAGGAATCCAGAACCACCTATCCTTGTCCCCATCATTACAAATGAGTGTGAAGAAGAGCTCTTTGCTGGGGCACTGAGAGGAGGAGAGGAGGGCAGCAGGGAGGCCTGCAGCTCTCCCCTCTGTGCAACAGTGATGCAGCTACATCATCGTATCGAGCCCTTCTCAATGGCCATCCGATCTGACATTGCAACCTGCTCCTGCTAGCCCCCAAGCTGCCCATTTTTGTCACTTTACATTCAAAGATGTTATGTAATTAATTTATTTTGTGTATTAATATCTGTTTTTCCCACCAATAAAATAAATTCCAGAATGACAGGGTTTTTAGAAAAATCTGTTTTATTCACTGATGTTAACTGAAACTTGAACAAAGTAACTCCTCAAAAAGTACACTAAGTGAATTACTAGTACTGCTAGTACTACCACCAGTATTTTCAATCACAGCAAATAATGACCACAGAGCTTTTTTACCTGGAAGTAACCAGAGATTATCTCTAGTAAAACTCCTCCTTTTGTAAAGGAAGAGTCTTTCTGGGGAGGCTTCAGGAGAATCCACAAATCCAGGTACATAGGGTTGTACCCTAAAGTCACAAAACCACAGTGAATTTAGCCATCTCATTAGAAAAGCCTGGAGAGTTAGAGGTAGATTTCGTGACATTTCTTGAAGTTTGAAGACTCCAGGAATTCTTTAGTCCTGCCCTTTCCTCTGGACAAGCTCTGAATCTATCACTGAATTCTCATGCAACCATTTTTGATAGTTTACATTTTATGCTTCTACTGAGGTGAAGGATAGATAAGTGTCAGATTAGTTAAATTTAGTTTACCACCTGAAGCCTGTTTATATTTATGGAGATTGTAGCTGCTTCAATACATTCATTTTAAGGATTAGCAAAAATTTAGTTTTTTAGCATTTCATTAACACTGCAGCTTTGACCACAAAAAGGCCATTGTGTAGGCAAAGGGCCTATAATTGTCTTTTTTTTTAAATAGATATAATATACCTAACACTGGGCATTTTTTCAGACATAAGCCCTAGCTTGTGTGTCTCAACAACTTTTTTTAAAGGCATATTCATTGGGGGGACATGGTTAATAAGATTATGTAGGTTTCACATGCACATTTATACAATACATGATCTATATACTGCATTGTGTGCCCACCACCCAAAGTCAAACCAGTTTCTGTCGCCATATATTTGACTCCTTTTACCCTTTACAACCCCTCTGTCCTTCTTCCTTCTGGTAACTACTGTACTGTTCCTGTAACTATGAATTTTTGTTTGTTTTTCCTGTAGGTTTGTTGCTTTCAGTTTTGTATCCCACACATGAGTGAAATCATATGGTTCTTTTTCCATCTAACTAATTTTGCTTAGTGCAGTGTTCTCAAGGTCCATCTATGTTGTCACAATGGCAATATTTCATCTTTTCTTATGCAAATAGTGTTCCACTGTATACATGGGCCACATCTTTTATCCAATCATCTATTGAAGAATGCTTTGTTGTCTCCACATCTCGGCCACCCTGAATGATGCTGCAATGAACATAAGAGTGCATATATCTTTGCAAATAAATGTTTTTTCAAATTTTTCAGATAGCTACCCAGAAGAAGGGTTGCTGCGTCATATACTAACTCTATTGTTAAATTTTTGAGGAACCGCCAGACTGTTTTCCATAGTGGCTGTACCAGTTTACATTCCCACCAGCAGTGGATGACGGTTCCTTTGTCCCCACAACTTCTCCAATACTTGTCATTACATGACTTGTTGATAATAGCCATTCTAACAGGTATGAAGTGGTATCTCATTGTGGTTCTGATTTGCATTTCCTACTGGATTGTGAAGTTGAGCATCTTTTCATACAGGGTGGGGCAAAAGCAGGCTTACAGTTGTGGGTACAGAAAACACAGTTTATTTTTGTATTATTATTGATTAGTATATTATTTTCCATACAAACAATTATGAACTTCCTTTTGCTCCACCCTGTATATCTGTTGACCATTTGTATGTCTTCTTTGGAGAAGTGTCTGTTTCCGTTCTCTGCCCATTTTTTAATTGGATTTTTTGTTAAAGAACTCATACAATTAAACATCATAACTTTCTATATTTTTCTTTCTTCTTCTTTCTTGTTTTCCTCATTTCTGTATTTAGTTTTTGCTGTCCTTTCCTTCCTTCTTTCCTTCCCTTTTCCTTCCTTCCTTCCTTCCTCCCTTGACCTAATATATCAGCTCACAAGGTGTAAGTTATAAATTTTTTCCATCTCCCACCTTACTTCCCACTGACACACCAAATTTATTCACATCTTCTTTAGGCCCTGACTGAGAAGGTAGTTTGGATTCATCTAGACCAAATGATTTATTTCATAAATATTGAAAGACTCCCATGATCATTTCGATGATAAAAGACGAATGAATCCCTGTCACGAATGAGCTCATAGTTTTGTCGTGGTGGTGGCGGGGAGCATTACTATGCATAGATAAGTCACAACAGGTTGAGTTGGATCATAACTGTATTAACACAGTGCTTTGATAGCACAAGGAAGTTGTACATAGTCTTCCCTGAGAGATCCACTAACTTAGTCTACCCTTCCCATTCTAACTCTTACCAGGGCCGTGTCTAAATGCACCTCTGGGTTTCCTCACTTGGTGGCTGGGACTGTTTGTCTTCTGGGGCAGGGACTGAAGGATGGTCCGAATCAAAGACTTGCTTGTCCCATGGTAATGAGTGAGTTAACTCTTCAGTGTTGCTAGCACTTTAAATATTGTCATAGGAGCTCATACTCTCTGTCCTGCTCTGAGGTTGGGCCTAAATTTAATGATCTTTAAAACCACAGACCATGCAGGCTTGTGGAACTGCCTACACATGTTGAAAAAAAATGGTGCTGCTGGTGTGGAGTTGCAAGATAAGCAGAGAACCCAGTAAATGACTCAGTGGGAGTTTCCCCCAAGGGAAGGATAAAGAAAAGAGTGTACTGTTTTTTTGGCAAAGGAAACTGGCACTTAACATGATTATTGCAACTCCGGGCACTTGGCTTTTCCCACTGGGGAGATCAAACGTGGTAAAAGCTGAGCTGCTCTTCCAAAGCCGAAACTTCATGAGCTCCAATCTCCCACTGTGATGTCAAAATGGCCAATATCCTTGGCAAGAAGAGCCCTTTCATTAATTAGAGCCTCAAACTGGCAGCTTGCCACAAAAGCACCTGAATATGGTTGCCTGTGAAAAGACCCGCCAAGAGCCACTGCCAGTGACTCGCTGCTGCCCCAGAAGCCTGCCACTAGTTTCTGCCTGTCTCCATGAGGAAGAGAGGGGTGGCGTGTCCTGCTGATTAGGGATCTGTTTCCATTTAGCAATCCTTAGAGAGAGGTTTTCGGCTCAGCCTTACCTTTCAAGGAGTCCTAAAAGTGGGGCAAAGACAAAAGGGAAAGTCCTGTTTTCCATTTCTGTTTGGAGAGCCACCAAAATCAGCATGTGGAGCAAGCAGAAGGTGTCTATTTAAAGGTTGCACTTCTGGCTGAATAAGAGCGTGTCATTTTGCATTAGCTCTGGAAATCCCAAGGTTATCCAAGTAGGAAGAGGTCTCGAGGCTCTCTGGTGTCATCAAGGTGATCTGGTGTTGTTTTGAGGGCCCTCTGCCTGTTGTCTCTTCAGGGGATTTGGGACTCAGTTGTCAAAAGCTGTGTTTCCAGGTGTCTCAGCGGAAGCATCCTGCAGGTTTGCAAATGTTTTGCATGCCCTTGTTGTGCTTCATGAAGCACCTTCTGCTCATGTTTCTACAAGGGAGGTCCTTTGGAAGACTTGTTTCGGCTTACTTAGAGAGGACAGAGAGGTGCTGGAGGACCGAACTGGGCTCACCTTCCCTTGCAGAGCTGTGCTGAGGTAGAAGCCATATGACTGAAATGAAAACCTCTGACTGTGCACCTTCTGGTCCTGATCCACCCATGGCACCTGGCTTCCTTCTTCTGGGTTTAGTCCTGGGCCCTCATAATCTTGGGGGAGGGGATGTTTTCTTTAACCATTTTCTCTATGCTCCTCCTCCTAGCTCTCTGAAGTATTTCAAACAATATTGAAATCTTCTAAAGAAGATGATAATGTACTTTCACGTATCAAATGGGGTTATTATTTATTCACTGTTAAACATAGACTGTGTAATATGTAGAATATTTATAGCATCAGGCGATATAATTTCCAGTGTATATGTAACTACTAAAAGACTCTGGAGCCAAACTGCCCAAATGAAATGCTGCCTCCAGCACTCATTAACCCTGTAATACTCATCAAGTTGCTCAACCTCTCTGTGCCTCCATTTCTTCTTTTTTTTTTTTGAGAAGTCACTTGCATTTAATGATTTAACAAAGTCTGTCTCATTCATAGTGAGCAAAACTCAATAACAAACATCCACATTGTGCTCAAAAACAGCTCAAAGAACATTTTATACAACATATTCCTATTATAAGTCAGACCGAAATCCAGAGCTAACATGTACTTTGTTTTCAAACTACAAAATACAAAAGCATAAACGCACAATTAAAATATTGTGTTACTGAATGCCTCAGCAAATCATTTTGCTCCAAGGGAGAAAATAAAATTTGGCAATATGTTGGTTTTGTGTGAGCTGTCCTTACAATCTCTTTTCAAAATCAACATTTTTTAGCTACTTTAGCATTACTCCTAAAGTTATGCCAGAGTAATACTACTGAAGTATTAGCATAGTACACAACTAAAGTAGCATTAGTGTAGATTTAGATGTGGGAGTGCCCAACTAAGGGTATACTTATAAAGCCTTGAAAGTAAATGTAAACTCTGAGACAGATTGAAATGAGCAAGATGAGAAACTAGGTAAAAGAAGAAATTTGGGGAACACTTCTATTTAGGGGGTTAAACAAAGAAAAGACAGAAAAGGAAACAAAGCTAATGAGCCAGTAGAGAGGACCAGAGACTTTGAAGATGCTGAGAAAAAAAGAATCAATTGATGCAGCAGTGTCTTGGAGATGGGAAGTGGAAGGCATTGGTCATGAGAGTCAGAGGATAAATGCAGAAATTAACCTCAGCCAAAAGGAGAAACACATCACGTGCATAGAGAACGTTTCAGTATGAATGGGTTGGGTGTGTTATTTCATCATTTTTAAGATGGAGATAGTAACAGTGAAGATATTAAACCCACAGTCCAGGATCTCTGAGTTTCTTGATTTCATTTCTGGATCTAGCTTCTCTTGATCTAGAGACAGATCGACTCACCCTTCCCATAGCAAATTCTCCACCCTCTAACAGAAGCAGCAGAGGATGGTGGGACAGAAACAAGATAACCCTTTAATTCTTACCCTCAGAAAGGGGAAGCAGCCTCACAGCAGCCTCTGGTTATGCATTTCTGACGTCCGTGCAGGAACTTACCCTTGGGTAGGCCTCACTTCTGTTTCCAGGAGATAATTTCCTCGGCATCTGGGTCTCCCTCCAGAGAGTGTTTTCTTTAACCATTAACCTCTCTGGCCATAACTGAAGAAGGCATTACAGACTATGCCCCCTTGGGTAAGGAGCTACTATCTTAAACTCCTACCATTGAACAGCCATAGTCGCTTTTAGTCCCAGACTCTGTAACTCGCTCAAAAATCTAGTCAGGTTTTGTTTATTTGATTCCCAGTTAATCCCATGTGCTAACAGGCATGTGCATAATTCTTTTATTTTAAAAAGATTTACAACAAACAACAAGTGTTGGAGAGGATGTGGAGAAAAGGGAACCCTAGTACACTGTTGGTGGGGATGCAGACTGATGGAGCCACTGTGGAAAACAGTATGGAATTTTCTCAGAAAACTAAAAATGGAACTGCCTTTTGACCCAGCAATTCCACTGCTGGGATTATACCCTAAGAGCCCTGAAACACCAATCCAAAAGAACCTATGCACTCCAATGTTCATAGCAGCACAATTTACAATAGCCCAGTGCTGGAAGCAACCTGAGTGCCCATCAGCAAATGAGTGGATCAAAAAACTATGATACATTTACACAATGGAATTCTATGCAGCAGAGAGAAAGAAGGAGCTCCTGCCCTCTGCGACAGCATGGATGGAAAGTATTATGCTAAGTGAAATGAGCCAGGTGGTAAGGGACAAATACCACATGATCTCATCTTTAACTGGAACATAATCAACCAAAGAAAAAAGCAAAGAGAATATACCCAGAGACATTGAAATTGAGGACAATCTAACAACAGCCAGAGGAAGTAGGGAGGGGGCAATGAGGGGAAGGGTTTTCAGGAACTACTATAAAGGACACAGGGACAAAACCAAGGGGGAGGGTGGAAGCAAGGGAGGTGGGTTTGGCTGGGGTAGGGGGTAGGGATCGGGGGGGGGGGAAATGCAGACAACTGTAATTGAACAACAATAAAATAATTTTTTAAAAATATGAAAAAAACAAAAAAATAAAATTTACATCCCCTGACTTTTTCTTATTATTGAAGTATAACATATGGATTTTAAATATACCAGTTCAATACATTCTGTGTATTCGCACGTGTCCACATTTGTTGAGGTATAGGAATTTTCCAGCACTGTAGTCTACTCCTTCGTTCCCCCCAGGAAAGTAGCCACTTTTCAGACCTGTATCAGACCTCTATTCAGACATTTTGCCTGCTTTTGAACTTTATATGAATGGAACCACACAATATTTACTCTTTTGTTTCTGGCTTCTGCACATCTCTGTTGGCCCCTACGTGTTGAAAGCTTGTTTCTTGTCGAGCATTAGAGCAGGGACTTCGAGGCCGGATAGCAACTGGAACTTCACCTTCCTCGTCTTCTTAGTATTTTGTTCCCCGAGGAAATACTGACTAGAGGGACTGAAAGAGCATCCCCATCCAGCCTCCAGTTTATTCTCATGAAGCACTGGATCGACTGAATCTAGCTCCAAGGTCAAAGAGTGTGAGAGATCCTGTCTAGGATCCTGGCCTTCTAGCCTGTGCAGAGGGTATGGGAGTCCCTGGTGTGGAATTGGATGAAGGGAAGGAGCAGACTGTGTTTGTCTGCCCAGTGACCTGAACTTTAGTCTACCTGGGACTTTAAAAAATGTTGCTTCAGTTTTTTGTAACATGATTGGGTTCATCTGACTTAACTGCAGAAGGAATGGACAAGTGTGTCCAAGAAAATTCTGGTGGTTGAGAGGAAGGTCAGAACTCATCATTTTTATGCTATGAAGCTAGACTGAGTTTCTTTCTTTCACTCACTATCCTTTTATTTCTGTTTGATTTTCCTATTAAATTTTTTAAAGAAGCAACTATAGAATTCTTTGCTTTATTCTGTGTCTTTAACCTGAATGTCCCAGGTCTCACCAGGCTCAGAGTACAAACATCAGAATTGAACACCATGCACCCTAGCTCCTAACACCCATCTGCTGACACAGACAGCTCAATTCTTGGCCAAATTTCTCTCACCATGTGTTTCTGGAAGTTCCCAAGAGCTTTTCATGTGGACTTCTTAGGTTTCTTAAGGAAGTCTGCTAACCTGAGTCCCTGGAGGGGCGCTTGTCACTGCCTTCCTTGGCTATCAGTGTCCCATGAAAACATCGCTTACCTGTCACCCTGTGGGTAGGCAAACACCACTGCTGTGTAGCTTTGCTCCACAACCCTGCAGGGTGCTGCGTTGCTTTAGTGATCAAATGGGAGAACACTCCTCTCCCCAGCTCTGTGAGAAACTTGGGCCCTTAGGCCTCAAAGCAGCACTGCTCATTCTCACAGTCTTTCCTGAACACAATGCCTTCAGTTCCTGGTCTTACCACCCTTCTCACTGGGCTCAAGACGTGTTCCTGAATCTAAGAGGAAAGGTATGTGCCACATGTCCCTCCCACTGTGCTCACCTGTCCCCTCCCCCTCTGTATCTCCCCTTTCTTCCAAACATGTTTGCATCAACATGTCTGCCCTCTCTTTTATCCAGACACAGCTCCTAGATGTCTTTGTTCATAAACATGTAGGCTCAGAAGGTTGCCAAACCAGTTTCATACACAGAGAATCTCGGAATCCCAATCTAGACAGCTAGGATGCTCTGATAATCTACTTCTTCAAATTGGTGACTAGCCCAAAGGCTGTGCTCACAAGACTTCTAGAGAAGTGTGAAGGTTAATTAAGCAAAATGTTAGGCTCTGTTTCTCCAAACACCAATCAGTTGCTAGAGGAAATCTGTGTTTATGTTTCTAGTGCTCTTTATCTCTGAAATGTGCGTTTCAACAGTGTCTGCATTTAAAGGGTTGTGAAAGCCACAGTGTCTGTAGATTCTTATCTTGACCTCTGTTCTTAAATAAAGGAAGCTCGATCATTTATTGAACAACCCGCTCAACATCCTTAGAAGCAAGCTTGCTAGTTCAGCATTTTGCAAGTTGCCTTTAGTCTGCAGACAAACTCTTCCCACTGGGGTCAGCGAGTGCCAGGGAAAGTCATAGCCTGGCCAGGAAAACCTGACAGTGTGACTTCAACTTAATGTCATTTTCAACTGTGAAGTGAAAAAAGAAAAGATTTTAGATGAAGGAATAGGCGTAATTCCAGAAATAAAGGAAAACTGAGATTGAATTGGATCTGTGAAAATAAACTATGTATGCCCATGCTCTTGGAAGAGGGTACTGATTGGTCCAGGAGAGGCTGTGCTGGGGTTCGCACAGCGCGGCGAGAAGACCTAGATCTGAGGTCTGGTTCCACCGTGGTCTGTGTGGTTTGGGAGCAGTATCTTAATTGCAGCACCTACTTTCCCCATTTGACAAACGTTTCTGATAGCAGTTAAGCCCAATACACAAACTGTGTGTGAGGATTAACTGTGTGCACACTGGAATGGCACAAAGACAGATCCTTTCGTGAGGGGGGAGTAGAGGAAACACAGAGGAGTGCAGAAAGAGGACCATGTTTGCTTCTGTACCGTCCATGGGATGACAGAAGCAGGAGATTAAAAAACTGTGCAATTTGGGGGAAGAGAAAAAGAGAGCCCAAGGATCCAATTAGGCATGAAAGAAAATTCATGCTTTACTGGTGAAAAAGGCAGGGGCGGTGCCTCCCTTTACAAAACAAACTGCGATGACCCCCGCTCTACTGCCAGCTCCTCAAGAGCAACGACCACAATGTTGTTATTTCTGTCATCCCAGTGCATACAGACAAGCTGTGGGGACAGAGCAATTTTCAATAACTGCCTGTTGAATGATGAATAAATGAATGAATGGACCTGGGTGTAACTTAACTACATGAGTGTAGAAAACAATCCCCAGATAAATGCACGTTGCACGAATGAATACGTAAACGCACAACTCATATCTGACAATTGTGCAATTAGATTAATTCCAGGACTGTGAAATATACAAGTAGGTGGATACAAAACAGTGGAAGTGCAAACCCCAGTGAAACAGCGGGTAGAGCATTTTAATCCTCTGCTGCGGCTGCTGCTGCTGCTAGGGATGGTTTTAGTAATTTGTTCATACGATGGACGAAGTGACTACGATTGGATCTGTGAAAATAAACATAGTTCTGTAAACATAGTTTGGAACTTCCAAGTAATAAAGGAATCTTTTTTGTAGTATTTTCATTCTGAAGATTTGTTTTTCAAAACCTAGGGGAATTTGCATTGTAAAACCCCTATCACCAGCATGATTTGCAAAATATGCATTGGGAGACAGCAGCAGCTTCTGTAAAATTGGGCGAATATGTAGATATGCCCAAAGCTGTGTTAAGAAAGTATTGAAAAGTCTGGGCTAAGTCGTTTGCCCCAAATTTAGACTTTCATGAACTGTAAGCCCACCAGCATCTCCTTCACACACTGTCAATGCTGTGTTTATATTAGTTGCATGAATGAGTGAGTCAGGGGAAGTTGAATCAGAACTTCTAGAATGCTCTGCTTTTCTGTTTAGCTTACCAAAAGACTAACTCCTAGGGAAATTGGAAAAATAGTGTGTTGAATAGATGGAAGATTATGGTATTTAAACAGCTCCATTCACAGGTATGTTTGAGACTTGGCATACAAGAATGAGATGATCTGTAGGCCTGTATTTTTCATTTCGGAATAAAGAACGTTAGCCAGTATAGTGAACAGAAGAGATAAGCAGGATGTAGATATAACTCAGGAAATCATTTGAGTAAGAATATGCAGTTATGAGGTAAGTTTTGGGGGTAAAGAATGAGAATAAGTTGAATTCCTTGGGACTCCTCTGGGGGAGGATATTTTTTATGCAAATTGACAAGAGTTTGTCATATTGCTGTATTACTAACTGGCTGTCTTTTAGAAGCCATTCAAGACTTTAAGCATGGCTACAGGAACTTTTGGTAGCCCTAAATATGACAGAACCCATTTCTGCACACCAGCCATTGGGACATGTGTGCATGGGCCGGATAAGCCCAAAATGCCAAAGGGGAAAATAGATCTACTATTAATCCACAAGGTCTGATGGGCCTCTGTCATTACAGGTTTCATGGTGGAATTGCCCCCCTCCTCTGGCCACAGTGAGCACAGAGCATGTAACAGTCTTACTAAGTTCATTAGGGAATTTCTTGCCTCCACAACTACTGCAAAATCTGACCTCTGATTCTAGGTATCAACTTATATCATGAATTGAGAAGACACAATTCAAGATTCTGCTTGTCCAGAACCATCTGCCCTCTGGTGCCTATCCTCAAAGTAGTGGTCCAATGGGATGTATTGTGTCCCCTTCTACATAGAACCTGAAAAGCTAATACCGTTAAATCTATGTATAATAATTTACCACATTCCTCCATGCAGAAAACCCTGCAGCTTTTCTCTGTATTTTTTTTAAATTTAAAAAATATATATTTTTTATTTATTTAGAGAGAGGGGAAGGGATGGAAAAAGAGAGGGAGAGAAACATCAATTTGTGGTTGCCTCTCACATGGCCCCAACCGGGGACCTGGCCTGCAACCCAGACATGTGCCCTGACTGGGAATCAAACCAACAACCCTTTGGTTTGCAGGCCCACGCTCAATCCACTGAGCTACACCAGCCAGGGCTCTCTGTATTTGTTTAATGCACTTCCAAATACTGCCACAACCCCAACATCTGGCAGGTACTTGGAAAAGCTACCAGTTACTTAGGAAGATCTGTAAGATCTTTTCTAAGTCAAGAAGCAACTCAATGCTGATTCTTGTTGGCTCAAACATCAGGAAAAATTTTGAATGGAAAAAAACACTTATATTCCCAGTAAAAAAAATACAGAACCTATCCCATATAAAATCTGGAGGGCCACACTTTGGAACTATTTAAAGTCAAGAAAAGTAATTTCATTCAATTTCCACTATTCTGTGGATAAACTGGAAAAATAGTGTGGAGCGTCCCTGGTTTTTACTGCTCTCTGTCACATCTGATCCCCCAAAACTCACCCCTCACCTTCCATTTTCAGTCTAGTCCTCAAAGCCTAAAGTAGAGAAACAGAGTGTTTGAGAGTGGACTTTGGCACCACAGAGAACAACGATATCCTCCAACACCCGACTATAGGGTTGATATGGACTATAGCCCACCACTCACCTCAGTAACTCCTCAGTCATGCCAGTGTCTGCTGTCCGGCAAATGCAGGGTGGTCTCAAGAGCCACTGCCCAGGGAAGGGTCATGGAAGAAGGGCATGTACCAACCTTCATCCAATCCAGCTTTTTAAAATGGAGCCAGCTATGAACAAAGCTGCCTGGGCTAGCTGGAAGTGTTCAGGACTTCCACTGGCACCGTCCTCTTTGATTCTGACCGCTTGCCTTGACTCTGTCTCTAAAACCTGGCTCAGATCTGATTTCAACGACGACCTGCACCCGTTTCCAGATTTCTCGTGCTTTCTGCCTGTCCCACGAGGATTTCGGGTGTCTATTGTCCTATAAGATTTCTGGCTTAGCTCACCCACCCCACTTGTCTTAGTCTATTTTGGCTGCTATAACAAAAATGCCATAGACTGGGTAGCTTTAAAAACATTTATTTCACACAGTTCTAGAGGCCAGGAAGTCTAAGACCAAGGCCCCGACAGGTTAGGTGCCTGCTGAAGGCCCACTTTCTGGTTTGTAGACAGTGGTTTTCTTGCTGTGTCATCACAGAGCAGCAAGAAGGTGAGAGTTCTCTGGAGTTCCTTTCATAAGGGAACTAATCCCAGTCATAAGGGCTCCACCCTCATGGCCTAAGTACCTTCCCGAAGGCCTCACCTCCAAATACGATAACATTGGGGGATTAGAATTGCAACATATGAGTTTGGGGGGGCATAAACAGTCCATTGTACCACTTGCCCATCTGTATCTGCACATGCATGCTAAGGTATGCACCGATGCACACATATTCACAGATGCAGACCAATAGAAGTATGATGCAAAATGAAGCAGGAGTAGTAATCAGGGGTCAGATGATAAATGACCTCCTAAGTAGATTGGATTTCTTCCTTCAGACTGTGAGGATTCACTGAAGAATTGTGAGCAGGAGAGCAGTCTGATGTGCATTTTACAAGATCTCCCTTTCTACAGTGTAGAAGATGTTTTAGAGCTCATCGTCACTAGAAGCAGATGCTACTATATTAGCCCAAGCCTGTCCTGATTACCTGACTCTTAACTCTTTAATTTATAAAACACTTTGTCTACCTCTGTGTTCTGCCTGCCATACACTGTTCAATCAACATTTTAAAGAACTAAGGCAAGAAAGCAAGCTGGATTTGCACAATGGATGTGAATAAGGTGCCTGGAACCATTAGGGAAGGGGGCAGCAAAGGAGGACCAAGAAAGGGCAGGAGAATAATAAGGAGGTGGGCTTTTACTTGGGACACTGAGAGATGGGAGTGGATAAAATACTAAGTTGCTTGGGAGAAGTAAATGCAAGTTGAAGCAGGCACATAAGGCACAAAAAGAGTAAGGTGAGAGAGAGTGCTGACTGTGTGGCTGGAGAGAAGAGACACTTGATATAAATTTAGTTCTAACAGTCAAACTGAATACAAAGGGCAACCCCATTGTTCTTGAAGGAGGATGGGAGAGCTGTGCCAAGGGGCGATATCTTTGGCGTGGAATCTGAGTTGGAAGATGTAGTTATGAAAAATAAGAGATTTGTGAATGCATGTCTTCCTTAAAAGATACATAAAGTAGAAACATTATTTAAGGGTATATACCTTTCTGCATTGTAAGAACGAAAGTTTGGGGGAAGAGTTTAGTTTACACCTGGGGAAAAAATGGTGGCACCCAAAGTATCTGCTAATATGAAGCCAGCTACTTAGAATAGATTGGCCAAAATATGGGATTGAAGCACAACATTCCAATGAACTTTATAATATGGACATAAAATGAGAAAATTGTGATGGAACCTACAAGAGTTAAATGCTACAACAAATGACAGATGTAACTGTAAAGTCAATAAAACACCTTTGAAACTTTAGCTGTGGCAAAACTGATTTTTTTTCCCCTAGAAAGCTAGAGAAATTTGGCAGGTAAAAATTTGAAGACACTAGACATCTTCTAATGATGAAGATAAGGGGTAATTTGCTTACCAAATAAAAGTAGACAGTCCAGGTGACACGGAGGAAAGAGAAGCTGTGAAGCTAGAAAGTTGTGTTGTGGGGCTGCTCCACGGGCAAGAAGAGTGGCTGAGAACGGGACCCTGAACACAAAGGGAAAGCAGCAAATGTGAAGAAACAAAGCATTTAATCCACATGGTGGCTTCAGATGAGAACAGCATAGTCGAGTTTTGAAGACTACAAGCATTCTAGGGTTTATGGATTCATTTTGTGGTAAACAAAGCTTTGTGAGGACTCTATGGGAAAAGCTTTGGCAAATAGGATGAATGAGAAATAGAAAAATGAATGTCAAAGACTAAGACAGATATTAGAAATTGGAGGCCAAGACCATTACTGAAAATTTATTACAGTGGATTTTACCTGCAGGACTACCTGCAGCGGTTGGCTGGATTAATGGGAAGCATGTTACAAGGTGTTATAATATAGCTCATGTGGTGGAAAAAACATGAGTTGAAGGAAAATCAGAACATTTCAAAGGAAAAAGGTAAATAGAATGTATATTATAATTGAATTAATATGCTTTTATTTAATCCAACAAACTATGGTTATTTTTCCTTTAAGATCGTGCACAAATTTATGAAGCTAATAAGACGTGTTGAAAGGTCTTTAAGTTCCCCTCAGTGTCTGTGTCTGACCCATGGGACCGTTTGTAAACCACTAATTAGGAATGGTAGGAAATGAAAGCAGGAGGGCAATGAACAATGCAGCCAGTACACGGCTTCATCCTATGCATGGTCTGTTGATAATGTCTCCATTAGTGGAGTTCACCCACGGAAGCAGAACAAGTAGGAGACATACGCCAAAAAATTTATTTCAAGGAATTGATCTCACAATTGTGAGACTGTCTACACAAGTCCAAAATCCAAAGGACAAGGAAAGGAAGGCTGGAATTTTCAGGTAGGAGGGGGAGCTGCTGACCACAGGTGAAATTTCTTCTGACAAGCCTTAGCTCTGCTCTGATGGCCTTTCAACTGATTGAATCAGGCCCATCCAGATTGTCTAGGATACTCTCCCTTAATTTCCACTATGGATTTGAATCACATCTACAGAATATCTTTACGGTACAAGCTAGATTAGCGTTTGATTGGATGACTGGGATTGTAGCCTGGCCAAGAGGCTATCAAACTCTCTTAAGAAAATTTGGTAAGAATGGGGTGTTAAATATAAAGGGATATGATTATAGGAACGCAGCCAAGGAGCAAATGCTGGATGGAGCCAAGTCATTAATTCACTCAATCACTCACTTAATCATTCACTTGCTCATTCATCAAACGTTTGTTTCTAGTTACTGCATGAGACATTGTGGTTACAATAAGACGCAGCCTCTTTCAATAAGTAGCTCCCAGCCTGGTAAGAGCGATACAGAAGTAAAAAGACATTTACAAAATGTGTGTTTTAGAATACAATGTGATAGATGTGTGTATCTGCTTTGGGAGCATCAAAGAAGAGCAACGCGGATGGTAGACAAATTGAAATAAACTAATATCGAAGGTGTGGAAATGGGTGATAGGCCAATGAGGATTCTAGGCATGTATGCGAAGAAGATGAACAAAGGAAATGGAAATAAAAATAGAAGAATTTTAAAAGTTAGCAAGCAGGGGAGGGTAACATTTCTTATGCTAATTTTCCTCCTACATATTCATGATGTGTGGCTCTCCCTGAGAGTATGTGTGATCCCACCAGCAGTAACGAAGATCCTTTTATGGCCTGTGGAAAAGTAGCACAAGCGCAGAGGGCAGCTGTGCATCTGCTAGGCCAGAGGGAAAGAACAAGCTGTATAGAATTTTTTCACACTTCAAGGTTACTGAATTTCAACTTTAAGAAATCAGAAGATAAGAATGATGGTTGAGTGTTTGGATAGCTGAAATACCAGATGCCCAAGTCGGCTCAGAGGCTCCACTAGAAAGAAAGAAATTTTACAGTGAACGTATCTGCCCCCCAAGGTACCAGGTTAAGTCCTCCTATCACCCCTTGCCTTCCAAAATAGATCCCCACTGTATTAACTTGAATGCTTGTTGGCAAGTAGCAGGGATCAATTGAAACAAAAAATAATTACTTATAAGAATGAAAGAATAGATTAATAGAACCAAGGGGGAAAGGTAGCTTGATCTCACAAAAGGACTGGGCCTGGGATTGTCATCCTGTCCCTCCTTTTCTCTTTTCTGCTCTTTAGCTTTATTTGCTTTGGTCTCCAAACCAAATAGTGAAATATCTGCTCCAGAGTTAACAACTGTAGCTGCGACCACAGACAGGGACTTTCCCAGTTCTGAATCTGATTGGCTGGGCTTGGATCGGGACCAGTTCAGGAGCTGGGAGGAGAGAGGCTGAGGTCTGCAGTGGGAGAGGGGTCATTTCCTGTTAGCTCTCTCCAGGGACAAATCTCAGAGAAAAGAAATAGGGAGCACCTCACAGTTTTAGTTCCACGTGTGAAGTTCCTGATTCCTACCTTTATTCTTTTTTTTATAACCTGCCCAGTTGGTGTCAGGATAATGCGTGGGCCTTTATTCATAGCCCTAGAAAAGTATGATGCCTCAGATCCACGGTGAAATCTTCAGGAAACAACAGCCAATGTGCTTCATTTGCTTTTCTGTTTTATAACACTGAAACCATAAAAACACACTGAACTAAACAGCAACACTTTCCTCTTCTCCACTTCAATCCGCCTACACCAGGAATTAAAAAGCAAAACCCAACACATCATTATGTATTCACTTAGCTCCTCCTGTGTGCTTAGCATTGTGGAGCTCTATATCAGGGATACAGAGGAAGCATAAGACACGTATCTTGCAAAAAAAAAAAAAAAAAGAGGCTTATTATCTATTGGAAGAATAAAAGGAAAGATTGAGAATAAGGCTGTATTATATCAGATTAATATCCTAATATGACTTACTAGTATGATACAAATACTACCACTAAAGTACTAAAGCAAACATACATTGGGGCACTCTGCTCCCTGGCTTCATGTGCACCTGCTGGCTCAGTCCTTTAGGCAACAGAGAGGGTGAAAGGCTCCCACTTTGCACTCCTCCTCCTTCCCCGGAGAGAGGGGAGGAAGACTGGTGAGAAATGCCTGGCTAGGGAGAAGGTGACGTGAATACTGAAATATGTTTGAACCTCACTAGTGGTTTTTGAAATCAAATTTATTGGACTTCTCTCTCCATTATGCTATACTGCCTCTCCATAGATCTGTAAGTGATGGTAATTGCTCTATTTTTCTGAGCTTTAGCCCTTGTAATAGTCCTATAATGATAATATATTTTACATGGTAATACCCTAATAAGAATAATACTACATATAAGATTAAGTGAATTGTATTTGACAAATTTAATTTTAAAAAGCCAACAGGAAAAACCACATCCCAATGAGATTAAATGCTAACTTAAGTCCTCAAAGCGGGAAATTGCTAGAAGTTTAATTTTGCCTTTATCACTGCTCTGCTTCCTTCTCCCAGAGGGCTTTGCAGCTGCTCTCAGGGCCTGCAACCCAAAGCCTCTGAAGCACCTTCAGGCTCATTGGTGAATGGCAATGAACTTCAAAGTGAGTTTTTTCTAATTACTATTATTACTTACTTCTTAACGATTGTTATAAAGATCAGTTAAGCAGACAAAATTTAAGTGAAAGGATCTTGAGGGTTGTGGGGAAAAATGATCCACAGATTTAAACATAATTTAATGTCTCCGGGTCCTGGATCATTTTCTGTTTCTTTTATAAATAGTTCAACAGAACAAATATTAGTTTTTGACAAGAAGAGGCTATGTAATTTTTCTGTAGTTTCAGAAGCTTGGTGTTGTAAAATAATTATCTCCAGAAATGCCATTAAATTCTTAAGGCTAAATTTGAGCTTTGAAAACAAATCTGTCACAAAATGCTTTTAGGGGGATGGAATGGAGTCTCCCTCAGAAATGGTGCTGGAAACGGAGAAGCCTCTGACTGTGGTCCCTTTTTAAAGATGTGAAGGAAGCAACTTCTGCTGTAAGGACTCACTGGAAAAACAGCCACAATTTCATTTTAATAAAGTAAATATAAAACATGAATTTAGTGGTAATAGGGAACACAATATTTTCCCTCTTGTCTACAGTTGTACCCACTGTAGTACATAGAATATTCTGTCTGAGGTTATGACGATTAATTTGATATGTCCATTTGGTTGGGCCACGGTACCCAGATATGTGGTCAAACATGACTCTGGATGTCTCTGTGAGAGTGTTTTTGAATTAGATTAACATTTAAATTGGTAGATTTTGAGTAAAGCAGATTGCCCTCCATAATGTGGGTGGGCTTCATCCAATCATTTGGGGGCCTGTATAGAACAGAACACTGACTTATCCCAAGCAACGGGGAATTCCGACAGCAGATGGCTTTTGGACATAAACTGTAACACTGGCTCTTCCCTGGGTCATTAGCCTCTGGCACATCCAGCAGATTTTGGAATTATCAGCTTTCATAACTGTATGAGCCAGTTTCTTAAAATCAACCAACCTCACACTCTCTCTCTCCCCTCCTCCACCTCACTCTCCCTCCCACCCTACCTCTCTCTTACACACCCAACTGTTGGCCCTGTTTCTCTGGAGAACCCAGCCTAATACAAAGGTTGAATTTCCTTATTTAAAAAGAGAGAGATAAAAAAAAGGCAGCTCCCTTTCAGAGTAGCTCCCCTTAAGAATTTATTTAAATGGCGCAGACTCTACTACTTCCTTTAAAACACTGCCTCTTGAATGTATAAGTTTATAAGTCATTTAAACGGTGCTTTATTTAAGCAAGCACTTAATGAATTGGAACAAAAGCTGCAATAAGAAGTAGATTATGTGGGACACATTTTAGCAAGTACTAGATAGTGAACTCATGGAAAACAAGGTCATTTGCATCATATTGAGTTCAATCTCTGATCTATTGTATTGAAATTGCTGATATTTGAGTGGGTCTGACCTATAAAAAAAGCAATTAGGTATGGTTCAATCTAATAGAAGTACATTTTTATATGATAATGACCAGAAAAGAGCATTTCTATGTTCTTTGCCGTATAAGTAATTGCCTTGATTTAGAGTCAGGTTTTTTAAAAAAAATGTTTCCCAGACCAGTAAGCTAAGTAGAAGATGGAGGAAATCAAATACTTCATGTGAAGAATACACAAAGTTGGGCACGGTGACTGGCTCTCTTAAATATTGTTCATCAAATCTTGAAATTTCAGTTCTTTTTTGAGTATACTGCAACACCTCTGAAATCATGGATACAATCTATTTCCTCCCCTAGTGTAGCTTCTTACCTAAGGCATCATTCCACGCAAGTGGACTGGCTGTGTGCCAGGCGTTCGTGTTGATGCTATTGAAGTGCAGTTAATGTTCAGTGTGTCTCTGAGGTGCTGTTGCTAAATCTGCACAAGAATAATTTATGGCATCTCCAGCGATTTCTAGTAGGGCAAGATCCATAGCAGTGCTTTACGTTAGGGTTGCCCTTGATGGTTTAGAAAGCTTAGTCTCCTTTCATCTTCACACAAGATCAGAGAATATACATTGTCTTCTCCAAATTTAGAATGGAGAAGGTGCAGCCCAGACAGCTGAACTCACCTGTTAAGGTTACATACCTTAATGGAAGGTGCTGGAACTATAAATCACTCCAGGCACTGTTGCTTTTCCACCTAGGGATTGATTTCCAGCTTTCCTGCAACTTGCTTTTCCCCTTCCAATTTGGTTCTACCCATTTTGTGGGTTAGATTGCCGCTGAACCCCGAGTTGCTTAATAGTAGGGTTCTGCGAATATTTTCAAGGCTGTGTTTCTGAGGGAAGTCTCAGAGTTCCCTGTTGCATTCTGGCGAATGGCCTTAGCTGTCTCTGGGCTTGTTCTTGTTCCAAAATACAGTGCTGACTTTGCAAACTTCCCTTAAAGCATGTGCACTTGGAGAGCACAGCCATCTGCATGCAGCAGAGCTGTGACATTGAAGCAGCCGGCTGTTTGCAGCACGAGCTCACTTGCTGAGTGCATTCAAGGAGAAGACAGCTCCGGATACCCAGGTGGCTGTTGTATAGTAAGCTGAATTCAGGAGCTGCCTCAAGTGCTGAAGAACAGGGAGTGAGTGGGGAAAATGTGGCCAAAGACCAGCCAGGCTGTTAAGACTATGAATGGAAGAATCCTTCACCGAGGCGCAGCCGGGTAGTTAGTTTCAGAGAATGTGCCCTGGAGCGCGACAGCTGTGCCTGACTCTGCTCTGTGTCGGCCCAAGGACAGTGCGTGGAGCCCAGGCACACACGGTACAAGGGAAAATGGTCCAAATCAGCAGAATGTTATTTGTGGTGACAGAATAATATTGATTCTCTAGTTAAGAAAAAAAAAATCTAACTCTTTCAATATGTTTTAGTACCCTTGCTGGTATTTGTTATTCTTTGGCTTTAAAAAAATGCAGTTCTCTTTTGCTGTTGGTTTAGCTAAATCTGTCTTCACTATTGTGTAAACTCATCGGAGAGGTTGTGAATATACCTTTAAATTTAGTTCACAATATCCCTAAAGATAGGTTTTCTTTCTCGTGAATTTCTTTATCAGCCGTTTGCCAAGGCATTGATAGTTTCTTCACTCATTCTGGCTCAGTACCACAGGGACATTTCTGGCACAAAGCAGACATTAGCGGACCGGAATACAAGATCTTTCTCTTATCTTACTAATTACCACCCATTCCCACTGACAAAATGGGCAGGTCTAAAGAAAAAACAATTTACCTGAAAAACAGAGGCAAGGTATATGTGTAATTTCACCCAGCTGGGTGTGCTCATTCGGAGGAATTTTCAGTGCTGACTTCTGGTTGGTAAACAGCAACTGCAGTAACAAGGTCATCTCTGGCCTTGAGTCTCACAGCTAATGAATTGGGCCTTGGTTTCCCTGTCTGAAAAACTGGGATAATCATAGCTACTTCATAGTGTTTGAAGGTCAAATGAGATCATGAATGAGAAATGGTTTGTAAGCTGCGAAATGCTATAAGAGCTTTAGCTATGACAATGAGGTTGGATATAATGTCTGGAAATTAGAGAACCTCTACACTGTCAATTTTAAATTGCCCTCTTCTCTTTTTGTTTTCTTAGTATGAATGAACTTGTTTATAGGTATCGCAATAAGAATACACACACACACACACACACACACACATACACACCACTCAATTCCTTGTAGATTTCTAAGGATTGTTAGGAACTTAGTTTTAGAAATCATGACCACATAGAGTTTAGAGAGAGGTTGGCAAACCGTGGCCATGGACAAGATCTGTCCAGCTGCCTGTTTTTGTAAGTAAAGTTTACTAGCACACAGCCTGCCCATTGGTTTACTCATTGCCTATGGCTTCTTTGGAGTTGGTTACTTGTGATAGACTGTATGGCTCGAGAAGCCCAGAATATTCACTCTCTTTGGTTCTTTACAGAAAGTGTTTGGTGACTCTTGAATTGGGTCACAGGATTTGGCAAAATAAAAGAAATTTTAATTTCTCAGTATGATCCTATCCTTTGATTCCCCCAGTGGTCAGTGAAATGGATGTTTGGATACACTGGAGTGAGAAGGTAAATTGATGTAGTCTTTCAAGGGGCAGTTTGGCAATCTGTGTCAAGAGTTTGAAAAATTCTCATCCAATTTTAGTCCTGAATACAAGTAAAGTGATTATTAACAGTGCTTCCTTCTGAGATGTAGTACTTTAAGTGCTGTAAAAAAATGCTTCTAACTTTTTAAGATTCTCTGCTGTCATTTTAGAATCTTCATAAGAATCAGATAAAAAACACAAACGTATCAGGATGCTGTGGGGGAAATATGCCCCTAGTTCAATGCCATTTTAGTGGTTGTTGTTTGAAGAACTATACAGTGAAGACTTTTGGTAGGTGGACAGGTGTCCTGTATTTTACTTTGCAAGTTTGACGCTGTTTAAAGTTTTCTTTAGGTTGAACAGATCCTGGACTCTCAGGCCTTCGACATGCCTCCAGATCAAACGTTTCTGCTTCTCTCATAATTCACACACACTTTCTCTCTCTCACACATACACAAGAAAAGACAACTCAGTATTAGTAACAAAAATATTATCTGTGTGTTCAACTCTCTTTTTTTTGGAGCAGTTAACTTCATGTGGAAAGTCCTTATGTTTAACCAATGATCACTTGTCTTTAGTAGAAAGGAATTACAATGGCTGAATACCTTATTTTAAAGATTCAGTAGAATAAGAAAAATAATTGGGTAGAGTTGCATTAGCAAAACTTTGCTCTCAAAAAGAAAAAACAAATAGAATACAAGTTAAAAGCCCTCGCTGTAGTGTAAAAATGACTTCATGCTAGAGTCTATTCACATTTATTATTCTTTTGTTGTCAGTGCTAGTTTCTTTCATTGGTATCTTATATTCTTCCTTCGGGTTAAATGCCTCAGAGAAGGTGGTAACCAATGGCAACCAGTCACTGTGTGAGAGGGGCAAACGAACTTGGAAGTGTGCTTGATATTTTCTTGGTGAGGAAACCTTGTGGAAATGATTTCCGTTTTCCCTTTTATATCATTCACAAGGAATGCGCTGTGGAATGTCATAATGAATGGACTCTGAGATTTTCTACTCATGGATGGAACCCAGTTAACAGGTTTTGAGGTTCAGTTTTGTGGCTGTGTAACTGTATTAGAAGGTCTGGAGCCTTCTAAAGTACATATGCCAAAGCTAAATGAGTGCTTTTCAAAAGCATGTATTATAACTGCATGTATACCTACAATGAATAAAATTTCAATGGAAAAGGCGTGTGCATTCTCACACTTAGAGGTAAAATTTTGGTGATTATAAAATGACTTTGGCTTCAAGAAAAAGCCGAGAACCTGGGTCATGAAGAAAATCAACTGTGTGTTCTTGTGTATGCATACTGAGTGAGATAAGCATTTGATCTAAATATGATCTATCGATAAACATGCCTCTGAGTAGAGATCACCACTTTCTTAGAAGGACTAGATACCCTGACGAGAAATTCTGAGAAAGACTTGTCTTTTGTGCTTACATAAACGAACACACCACAAGATGTTATTTTTTTTTAGCATAGAAAAGGAATGAGTATTATTTCTATTTTTACTGTTAGTATTTTTCTGAAAAATAGGAAAGCTTGATAAACTAATTATTAAATCTAAGATCACAAACAAAAGCATGAAATAGGATGCAGGAAAAAGGGCTCATTGTACTTTGTTCTCTAGAACAAAACTTAGTGACAATGGTTCTCAAATAAAAACAAACCATTAGATCTTTAAGGATAAGAAGTTAATGGTGATTCTTTGCATTTGCAGAATGTACCACCTTGATTCCGAGGACCTTATTAATTGCACTTTGCCCTGTGACTTAAGTAGCAGTGCAATTTTGCCACAGGGGGAAATATTATGATTTCTATAAGGGAACATTTGTCATTATGTGTACTGTGAGATATATATATATGTGTGCATCTGTGATATATAGGAATGTATGTATACACACATATGCACATAAATATCATACCGGCATATTCATACATACTTCATCATTATTTGCTATAGCAGTAAACTCCAGAAACAAACAAATTAAATGGATATCAACTGGGAATGGGTCAAATAAATCATGATTTAATGAAGCAGCCTTTAAAAAGAATTAAGGAAGTCTCTCTGTGCTGCTATGAATGTTCTTCATTGATACAAAATTAAGTAAAAAGAAAAATGCTAAACAGTATGAATTCTCTCTTTCATATAAATAAAATGATATATACAGAGATACAATATACTAGTCAATTATAACTTTGTTTTGGAGGAATGCATAAAAATATCGTTAAGAGGGTTGGAGAGAGAGGCATGGGATTTGGAGGAGAAGGAATTTTACATCTTATATCTTTCGAAACTGCATGAAAATTTTATTATGTGTGTATAATAATTTTATTATTTAAAAGTGTTAGGGTTTATCTAGGGGATAGAGGTTTTGCTTTGTTCTATATGCTTTTCAACATTTGAAAATATGTTATTGAAATATTTGTTAGTTACAGTGGCAGTTGACAGCCTATCTAGCTGTATAAAATATTAAGAGAATTTTAAAATGTGTGTCACTTTGCGTTTTACAGTCGATGTTGAGGCCAGGTGGAGCCTAGTGTCACCCCAGCCATCTAGTCACTCTCGCGCCCCACGCTGCCCCCTGCAGGGGGACCCTCCGCAGGAGGACCTCCAGAGTCCTGTCTGACACACGTACTGAGCTGCCACAGTTGCAGTTAGTATGTCACCTGCTGACAGTGCACCGAATTGAAGAGATCTAGTAGCCAGCAGTCCTTTAATTGAAAACATCAGGGCTTATAGCGCAGGGTTTAAATCTTCTAGTGGTTTCAAATTCCATAATCAGGAGAGCCCAGATTTCTGCGCTGTGACCCCTCTGGCATGGAAGAGACCAGAGAGGGGATAAAGAGGTCACTGTGACACCAAGTGGGAACCACATGTCTGTATGATCACCTGTGGTATCTGATTCCTACATTTTGTGTAAATAGTATGTCTGTCATAAGTATATAAGCACAGCTTTCATCAGTCCATAAACACTTACTTAAAATTGTGTTGTGAGACAAGTCAGGGCAAAATATCACGAATACCTCTAACTTAGGGGCTTAGATTACTCTGGCATTAGTGGAGATAGCCTGCTTTTGATTCATCCACACAATCAATATTGTAAGAGAGAATAACCCCAAATCCATGCATGTTAAATCAATGGAGGGAATTATCGACGCCCCTGTCAGGGAAGCCCAGTGGTGGACTGCATGCGTGGGCAGGTGGCTAAAGCAAGGGGTTCAAACAGTGTTATCTTTATCTTCTTACTTCTGTTCCACTTTGCATGTTGGTGTAATTCTCTCCTACTGCATGCTTGGTTTTTTCCCTTACGTAACTAAAAAGATTGTTCCTGGAAATCTTCAGCTTCTAGGGTTATACTTCTCTGTCCAGTGTGCTAACGACAGTCTTTTTCCTAATGCCCATTATTAAAATAGTCTGAGGAGGACTCCTGTTGGCTTCCGGAGGGTCAGGTGTGAATTTCATAGCCAAACGTTGATTCGAGAGGCATGTAGTGCTGTGACTGGCCTGGGTCGGCTCCTCTGCCCACTTCTGTATCGGGGGCGGGGCGTGTATCATGATTGGAAGCCCCAATAACATTCTCCCAGGGAAGCCAGAATAAGTATGATGGACAGCATTTTGGAAATGAAGAAATACTGTATCATTTATAGTCTACTATAGATGGCATCAAAGCCATCGTTTCCCTTCCATGCTTACCCTAAATGTAACTCTGGCCACCCTGCTTATACCCGCAAGTGGACTGAGGTCAGCGATTAGGATGGAGTAGGGCCCACAGTTTTCAAGTATCTGCTGTTAATAAAAGGCATTCCTGAGTCTAATTGCCTTACCCCAGTTTTTTCCTTATATTTCGTAATAAAGTTTTGGGAATTTTCAAAACCATGACTATTCGATATTAATTAATTTTTTAAAAGTCTTTACCTCTTTACTCTTGAGTTAATAAAGATTGAGAAAGGAAACCAAGACAAAAATAGGCTTCACTGGTTGCCTGAATGGCCCATTAGTCGAGAGTCAGAAGTTAGAATGATGTCAGCAGCACGACTGAGTATGATGGCCCTCGTCTGAGTCCTCCCGTTCAACAACAGCACGTTGGCATCTGTATGTGGACAGAAGTGCCTTTGTGGGAGTGGTGGGGCCCAACACTGCACATCAGGAGCCCTGGGGGGGTCTCGCCCATGGGTAGAAGCTGACAGACTCAGCTGGGGCTGTGGGCCCTGCAGTGGACCACGAATCAGCTCCGGCCCCTTCTGCCTGTGGCCCGGCCGTCCCTGGAAAACAGCCTTAGACAATCACCCGCAGATGAGAGAGCCTTTGTGGAAGCCCAGATTTCCAGCAGAGAAGTTCCAGTACACTGTTGGAGCAAAAAAAAAAAAAAAAAAAAGAGTTTGGATGCATTGGAGAGGGTATCGGATGCACTTTGACTTTATACTCCCTGAGCCCCGACGCCGCAGATTTCAGGGCCAAGAGAGACCTTCTTGGCCCTGGTTCCCTGCTGCTGGGGAAATTGAGTCTGAGAGTGGGTGCCTGGCTTCTCCAGCTGTGCGAGATGCTGCTGAAGAGGCCCATTTCTCCATCACCCCATCCAGAGCACTGAGTCATAAACGGAGTGGCTGGGGATGGGAAGAAGCCGGGAGAGCAGCAGATAGGATTCTGCGGTGGGTGGGTAATTAAAGGAATGTGCATCCTACTGACGGCATCTCAGACTCTGTGAGGAGGAAGCCCACCCATGAGCTGCTGGGCAAGCCTTGTCAGGGGCACCCGCAGTGCTCTGTGGCCTCACCCACACCCTCACCCTGGACCAGCTCTGTGCTCGTTCCTGCCGGTGGTGGGAGCAGGCTTTGCAGATGGCTAGTGAGTGTGCATAGACATACAGATGGCCAACAATTATATGAAAACATCACTAATCATCAGGGAAATGCAAATCAAACACTAATCACTAATCATCAGGGAAATGCAAATCAAAACCACAATGAGATATCTATCACCTCACACCTGTTACAATGGCTATTAACAAAAGACAGACAAGTGTTGGACAGGATGTGAAAACAGGACACCCTTGTGCCCCGCTGGTGGGGATGTAAATTCATACAACGACTATGAAAAGAAGTATGGAGGTTCCTCCAAAAATTAAAAATAGAGCTACCGTATGATCCAGCAATCCCACTACTGGGTACGTAGCCAAAGGAAATACAATCAGGATCTTGAAGAGGTATCTCCACCCCCACGTTTATTGGAGCATCATTCACAGCAGGCAGGACATGGAAACAACCTAAGCAGTTGCTGATGGATGACTGGGTAAGGAAAATGTGGTATATATATAGTGAATGGAATATTATTTAGCTGTGAGAAAGAAGGAAATCCTGCCATTTGCAACAACATGGAAGGATCTGGCAGGCATTATGCTAAGTGAAGTAAGTCAGACAGAGAAAGACAAACACTGTGTGATCTCACCTGTATATGGAATCTGACAAAGCCAGACTCAGGGCAACATAGAGTAGACTGGTGGTTGCCAGGGGCTGGAGGGTGGGGGAAATGGGGAGATATTGGTCAAAGAGTAGAAATGTCCAGTTACAAGATAATTAAGTTTGGGGGATCTAATATACAGCATAGTGATTAGAGTTAATAATACTGTATTATACACTTGAAACTTGCTAAGAGAGTAGATCTTAAATGTGCTTACCACAGAAAAGAAATGGTAGCTGTGTGAGGGGAATGTTGCTTATTCTTGTATGGTAACCATTTCACAACAGATAAGTGTTTCAAATCATCATGTTGTATACTTCACACTTATACAATATTACATGTCAATTGTATCTCAATAAAACTGGAAAAAAAGAAAAGTTAATCATGACTATAGAGTTTATATCTTACTACGAATACTTTTCTTACTTTGGGGAGGAGGAGAAGCCCCCACTCCTCAGACTCAAGTATAGCAAATCCGAGCGGAAGATTTGCCTTTTAGGACTGTTGGTGACATAATTAGGTACCACCGTCACCTTATGGCATTGGTCAGAGATGATGTGGAGGATGTCTGGGAAGTCTGTTTCTTATCAGAGAAATAATTACGATTTTATAGACACTGGGTCCTTTTCTGAATGGAACTTTATAATCACCTCTTACCATAGCAGTTCATTTATTAAGTTGCTTGGACTTCTAGGTGAATATTTCTTGTTTCTAAAACTGTTTCAAGGCTCCTTCTAACTAGGAAGCTCTGATTCATGACAAGTTTCTTCAAGTAATTTCTTAGATATGATGTCTTCCTCCAAGTGGCCTCAAAGTATACTTTAAAGAATAAATTACAGAATATCAAACATGGAATCATCACTTTCCTAAACATACTTACAACACTTCATTGCATCTTCTAAAAAATTTCCTATTTGAGTCTGGTGGTCCAGCATTTTACGTGGCAAAAACAAGCACGTTTTCAGGCATAAGTACGTTACGAAGGGAGGCAGGGAGGTACAGAGGTTACAATTATAATAGTTTGCAGTCAGCATCCTGAGGTTTCATTTTGACTTTGCTACACAAAGAGTTTCTTGGACAGAGTTTCTTTACCTTTCTGAGTCTCAGTTTTCTTCTTAAACATCAGCAATACTTATTAGATAGTGTGTGACAAATGCTAATGACATAGTATTGGTCAAGGACTTAGCCCAGAATCAGATATACAGTAAATGCACATAAATATATGTTTGTTTAAATTGTTGATGTTACTTTTGACTATTACTACACATTTTTAATATGATATGGAAAAATTGGTCAGAATCTATGCAAGAGTGTACGTCCCTCTCTAATGATTTCTGATTCTGTATGTTTATTTACAGAATAAACCTCAATTTTTCTTTGTAAGGTGACTGTTTCTTAAACCTTGTCAGGTGCTATTTTTCCCATGTCTCTGCATTTGCCCTGAAATTGTTAAAATATTGTCCATTACATCACCAAGGGATCCCTGCTTCCTCCTTCCATGGGACGTTTCCATCAGAGTTTTGTTCTAGGAAAAGCTTTATCTCCCTTGGGAAAGTTGTCAGTTTCCTCTTCTCAGGTCAAATGCTTGTGTGACATGACACTGTTTCCTCTTTGTCTCATATGTCGGCAAGATTATAGCTGATCTTTGCACTCAATCACAACCGCTTGACTCATTGTTATATATTTGAATATTTACTGTTTAAAAATGTTACCTAATTTATTTTGTCTATATTTTACCAAGTGCCTCATCTCCTTTTGGGAAAGTGGTAAGGTAGAAATGTATGTA
The DNA here is from genome assembly GCA_004026765.1 of Micronycteris hirsuta. Taxonomy (NCBI): domain Eukaryota; kingdom Metazoa; phylum Chordata; class Mammalia; order Chiroptera; family Phyllostomidae; genus Micronycteris; species Micronycteris hirsuta. The sequence continues at coordinate 40,791 of PVJI01006392.1, forward strand.
TTTACATATAATATATAATATGTCTTCATGCAGATATATTTTCTTGTTAATTTTTATTTGAAAGTTTGCCAACTAAATTTAAGTTTTGATATTAGCAGCTTCTTTAATCCAACTAGTGCTTTCCTTCCCTTTTGTTCATTTCCTTCACATGTTTGTCCAACAAATATTTCTTGGTGCTCAATATGTTAAATTTTTAGATGGGGAAGTCTCTGTGAAAATGAATCAAATTGTTATCAGTGAGCATATGTCCTACTAGTGTGTATGGACTCTTGAGAGGAAGGATAAGCCTAATGAGATCAGAGTTACTTTCCATTAAAAAAAAAAAGGAGATTTGAATACCTTGCTAATTCTACTATAAAATGATAGGTTGGAAGAAGGGCCCGGATTTTTTCTGACATTATTACTGAATCTGATGGGATTTTGCTAGTTTGCCCACAGCCTCAGGTGAAATTGGTTTTTCTGTTCATTTTCTCGGTGCCTTTTCTACAATAGGTACAAAAAAGATGTCCTTTCCTATCTGTGAGGAAAGAGAACACATTTTGTTTTGTCACACTCCTGTTCATGCTTTTAAAGACAGGGAGAAAATATGCCTGTTCATTGAATCCCATTTTGTTGTCATTTTATACTGCACTTTTTCTCAGGACAACCTAACTCACCTTGTTTAATATTGTCATATTTCCTCCTCGTGGGTGTTTATGGCAACAAGAGCCTTTTTATGCTATTTTGTGAGGAAATGCAGTATATTATTAATCATAATCATTTTATTCATAAGTCAGCACGGCCTCAGCAGAGCTTGAATCACACCAAGGATACCTCCTCCTGCGTGAAGGGACACTTTCGGGTCATCTCAGGGAATGTTTTTTGACTTGAACATAATGGTGCATTTCTTTTAGGAAAGCTGCTGCCCTGTATTAGGGTTAATGATACTGGTTTTGGACTTATTTTCTCAATGCCTGTTGAACTGCTGTTGTGAGTTTTATGCCACGCGGGGACCTGGACTGCAACAACTGTGATATTCTGCACCTTAAAACCATAGTAACGTCTGGAAGTAAGAATATAAGGGAGTTTGTAGGTATGTAATTCTTGTTGGTCTGCTCTCAAATTTTGATTCTAGGGACAAACACTGCATATGGGAGGGGTTTTATGAATTTGGTGCAGACGCCCTCATTGAAGTTGGGGTGACCAACGATCTTGGTGTTTAGCACTGAAAGGCCTGGGTCTCAGGAAAGCTCTGTTGTGGGCAGACTAGGACAGTGGGTCATACTAAATTTGAAACTCAGACAGACGCTGTTCCATAATATAACCATAATTGGTTTGGACTCTAGGATCTTAATTTCCAGTAAGGCTATCTTAAACACAGAATTTTATTTGCATGAATATTGCTCCCACTTATGAGCTTAAGTAAAGAGGGTTTATTACAAGGAGTCTCATGGAAGTCAAAGAAAAACTGAGCAAAACAGACTCCAGGAAATGTTTGTATGACTCAGGTGGCTCGGAGGGCCTCAGCAGCTCCAGTGCGAAGAATTTAATCTAGTATTCTGCCATTCATGTGAGTAGCTTCCAACTCCCTCAGGCTCTCTGCCCCTTAGTTCAATTTTTTTAGAACAGGAATGTCAGTGGCTCAACCATGGCCATGGATGGGTTTCCTTAGGTCTTGTGTTTAAACCTGGTCTATTTAGCAGCAGCCCAGGGCTCAGGTAGAGATCACTGCCTAGCATCCCTCCCTCCCTAGCTGATGATGGTAATTCTGGTCCCTTTGCCTGTGGTTCACTTAAGAATGGACATATTACCCAAATTTGGTCAGAGACCTGAGGAGAATCTTCTGGAGGGCTTCTGGGAATGCCTCATAAATCCTCAGAATGAGACACAGTGTCCTCTGCAGACTGCTTTGACTGCTTCTGTGGTCATCTTACTAGTGGCCTGAGGACAAGGGCAACGCAAGAAGGGCAGAGCAGAGAGGCAAGAAAGCCCCAAGTCTTGGATGACATCTTCCAGTCAGTGAATCAACCAAGAGTGTGCCTCACCTCCGGACTTCCTGTAATTAGAGAGTTAAAAAAGTTCTTTCTTTGTTTAAGCCATTTGTATTCTGTATCTTAGGATGTATAATACACACTAGGATAACAATAATTAGTAATAATAATAATAATAATAATAATGTATTATAACAAACACCAAGTGGATCAGCTGGGAGGAGCTGGTAGGGCTGCTCCTATGGGTGGAACATACTTAAGAAAACATGGCTAAGTTAGGGATGCGCTGCAGCTCCTCCTCTTTTGAATTTGATTCTTGTTTTGAATGTGCTGGGTACATATTCCCTCTCTCTTTAAAGAGAATAAAAGAGCCTGTATTCTTGGACTTACGAATGCAGCGGCTCTAACCGCAGTCTCCCAAGGGCCCCAATAAGTAGTGAGCCCTGCTATCTGTTAGTTGCCAGAAGGAAGGACCTCAAAAATAGAGTCACCATGACAGGTTGGACATCTTCTCATATTAACTGGATTATAATTAACTCTATTCAGGAAAGTATATTATCTGGTTACCCAGGATACACCTTGTAAGCAAATTCATTTTTGTGTACAAGGAAGTTTCATTTCTCAAGAGTAAAATATTTTACAAGAGCTTTACATATATATAACTCTCTATATTTTAATGGCCAAACTAGGCATTTGGTAGTACCTATTTTTTATAATTTTCCAGGCTTAAAATTTTGCTGTATCAGTGTCATTGAGCTCTGGATGTCACGATTGTTGATTCATCTGTGAGTTAAACTGGGAGAATCTTGTATTTCTCCATGATAAGAGGGATGCTTAATGGGAAAGAGGGTGTTTTTTCAAGGCCACCCAAGAGCATGTCTTAGAATAACCCAACTGGCTGTTGAAGCATACAGGTAGAGCTGGCTTCACAGGTGTGTGACCTATGCAGTCACAAAGAGCCCTGCCTTCAGAAAGGTCTTTCACTTGGTTTAATAGTCTGCTATCACCATCTTGAAATTCTTAATAATTTTGACCAAGGGCTCCACAGTTTTATCTTGCCTGGGTTCCTGCTTACAATTCTGTACACTCTGGATCTGCTAGGATCAAGCAGTTCTATTCTTGATCCTGATCAAGGAATACAATTTTGAACGCACCCCTTGGTTCTTATCAAAAGCTCATGAAGCAGCGTTTGTGAAGACTGGCTAAGGGGTTTGTTGCTTTGCCACTCCTCTCAACATGCTAAACTCAATTTCGGGATTAAGCCACTGATCTCTGTGCCTGGACCTTATCCTTTGCTGCTCTCTTCCCCCACCCAGCCCCCAGTGGCTTTATTGAGTTGATCTTTGGTGGTGATGCCTCCTACTGCAAGATGAGCCCACGTGGCACTCATCGCTGTATTTACCAGGAAGGGGTTGCTGAGGATGTTGTTTATTACCTTATATGCTATCCTTGTGGGGACAAATGAAAGCTATTTCTCTTTGTTCTCAGTACCAAGGTCGCTTTTCCTGACCAGTATAACTGGTTTACTTTTTGGATATGGAATCTTACGATTGTGTTTCCTTGTTTGTCTTAACTGCTAGAAAGCTTAGAAACAAGGGCCAAGGGCTAACTGCACAAACCTCAGAGTTTGCATTTTGTGTAGCAACTTTCTCCTTGCTTTCATCTTATCTCCCACACCCCATTTTCCCTCTGCCCTCATTTTCTCACCCACTTATTTTTTTAAAATAGCAATCTATTGTTGCTGTAGCATGTGTGGTATTGCAAGCTGCCTTAAAGTCTTCTAGAATATGGTGAATATAACTATATGACAAAAGTTATTTCTTTTGTACCCTATGCTTGCAACTAGGAAACATATAAGTGAAACGTTTTTAAAGGGTGGCAAGATTTGAGGGATAAAGAACAATGATTTTTTTTTTTTTTTTACTATGTAGAGATACAAAGGAGTCGTTTTAGAATGGTGTTAATGCACGAAATGATAAGGAAAATGTTTGGTAATAATAAAGAATGACTTCTAAATAGACTGTTATTCTGAGACACAATTGTATTTGAGTATTTACTTCATGAGGATCTTGAAAAACCCTTCCATCTTGTTGTGTCTTTGTCTCAGCTCTGAGGAGTGGATACTAACATGCCATGTGTTTCCCAACATTTAGGAGAGGTGTTAATCACCAGAGTGAAAAGAAAACAGGATTGTTTTTAACTTAGGTATTTTTTATAAGTGCAAAGAATTTATTATTGTTGTTTTTAATAAAGCTTTTACTTCCATGCTCTTTCTTTTAGGATTTTCGTTTTTTGTAAAGAGCAGATCACATGCTGGAGATGAAATAAGTTTAGGAAGAGACATGTGAAGTTGTAATATATAGCTTTATTTTCTCATTTCCAAACTTGCAGTGTTGTACTTTTCTCATGATACTTTTGATCCAGTCGTTCATTTGGCATTTGTTCACAAATATTTATCGAGGACATTTTATGTAGCAGGCGTTGTTCTAGGTGATGGCAACGCATCAGTGAATAAAAGGCGCCCCGTCCCATGGAGTTCCCATGGCAGTGATTTCCCCTGATATTGCCTCCTTGAGTTTACGCCCCTTTCCCACAATGCTTTATTTAATTTGTTTATTGGCTTGTTAAAATCAGCATTGCCTGAGATACATCAATCTGGGTTTTTCTTTTTTTTATTATCAAATAACTGGAAGTTTTACTTGATTTGCTAGTGAACTGCATAGTTTACTGATTATGGAGGTTATATGTCATGCTTGATTTGGGCTAATTTACATAATTTCTTGATTGAGCTATATATTAGCCTTTTGACCTTTGCACTTCTTCAAAGGTGGAGAATAATTAGCCTGCACAATTTGACAGAAAGAATTCACATCTGCTAATTTTTTCTTGTGCCCCAATTAGCAGACACTTCTGATAATATATAGATTTTCTCAGGCTAAATATGAATAAGTTATTTTCCTTCTGGTAGGAATTGCACCATTCACTTAGCATTGTCCACATTAAAAAAAAAGAAAAGAAAAAGAAAACTATGCCACTTCTTATTCAAAGCAAGTAAAAAAAAATCAAGGAATTTGCCAAAGGAGGGCAGCAATTTCTGAGCCCCAGTGGCTTCCTTGCTTTACTACTTAGAAGGAACAAAAAGAGTGATACTATTTGCAAAGACACCAGACTTTGCAGTCAGCACTCAGAAGAGTACGTAGTACAATACCTGGTTAGAAGAGGATTGAAGTTTCTCTTCTGGAAGGAATGCCATTTAACTCTTCAAGTCACTCGTCAGGCCAGAAGGAGAAAAGTGACTTTGCAATAGCTTTGTCCTGAGGATAATTCTGAAGGAAAGGAATAGCATGACCTTTTTTGTTTTCTTTTATATGGTTTTACAAAGGCCTGGGTGACTTAGAGCCTTGATCTTATACATTTTAAGGCTCAGTGTTATTAGTAGCTTTCTGGTGGAATGCTTGGCCCTACGACATCACGGTCCCTTTCTAGCCCAAGGGAAACTCGTCATGAAAAGTGGAGTCTCAACTGGCAAGGCGATGTCAACATTAGTGTTACCGGACAGGGGCCTGGCCCTGAGCGGGTCCGATGAGGCCAGCTGTAGCGTATGGGTTCTTGGCTTCATGTAGGAAAGATTTCACAACACGAGTCCGGGTGACTTATGAGGGAACATTTATTAAAGCTGGGGACAGTGAAACAAAGGACGGCTCAGCATAGAAGAAGCCACAGGAAAGCCTAGGCGGGCTGCCTGGACTCACCGAGAAGTTGGAGAAAAGGGGCCATAGGGACAAGTTCAGGGGATAAGCCTAGCACAGGATCTTGGCATGAGGCATCTTGGTATTGTGGCAAAATTCATTCTGCAGCTTCTGCTACCAGAGCAGAAGGAACATCTTGCTGCTGTTGCTAATGACTTGATTCAATTGCTACCAATGAACTAGATTTCCCCAAGAAGGTCATAACCAGAGATGAATCATGGGTCTACGGCTATGATCCAGAAATAAAGGCCCAGTCATACCAATGGAAGTTGCCTGGTTCTCCATGCCCGAAGAAGGCATGGCAAAGTCAGAGCAAGATCAAGACCAAGTTAACTGTGTTTTTTGTTTGGGAAGGTGTTGTCCATCATGAGTACTCCCCTCCAGGCCAAACAATGAATAAGGAGCAGTACCTCCATGTTCTTCATGGGTTGAGAGATGCAATACGATGAAAACAGCCACAGCTATGGTGATTGGCAACTTCATCACAACAGCACGCCTGCACATGCATCACCTCTCATGCAGAGATTTTTGGCGAAACATCAAATCACCCAGATGACTCAGCCCCTCCTACAGCCCAGATTTGGCACCTTGTGACTTCTGGCTTTTCCCAAAACTAACATCACCTTTGAAAGGGAAGAGATTTCAGACTGTTGATGCAATTCAGGAAAATACGAAGGGACAACTGTTGGTGATTCCACCAAAGGATTTTGCAGAGTGTTTTGAACAGTGGAAGAGACATTGGAGGAACTGTGTGAGGTCCCGAGTGCCTGCTTTGAAAGGGGCTGAGACATCATTGTCCTATGTACAATGTTTCCTGTATTTTGTATCTTCTTCAATAAATGCCTCTATTTTTCATAACACATGGCTGGATACTTTCTGGACAGATGGCCTATGTCATGATGCTTACATGAATTGACTGTGATGACTTTTCTATAGAACAACACAAGGCAGCTGTGGATACTGTAACTGGAACATTTTAGTTAAGCAGCACTTCTGATTCACTTGGTGAAATAACTAGTTGGGCCTTTCCTGTAGTTAATAGGAGTAGTGTCACTTCCAATTAAATCGTTCATACTTCACTCTATCTATGAATCTTTGAATAGGCTTCCTCACTATTGGAGGAAAAGATTACTCTACAATTTTACAATTTCTCACGAGCCAGAGAAAATGAAGTGAATTTAGTCCCTTTTCAAAAAAAAAAAAAAAAAAATGGCCTCAAACCATATTAGTCTGTGACACTTTTCTATTCTTCTTGACATACAGAAATTGTTTTCTAAGGCTCTGGCAGGGACTTGATCTGGTCCTCTCAGCCAAGGATAGTCTCATCACAGGGCTTCGCTATGCAGTTTTGGTTTCTTCTCTGCCCAGTCCCCCAGCAGACACCATCTTTTGTAAAATGAGTTGTAATGCCCACGGGCCCCAGTAAGATAGTTGTAATGCTCACGGGCCCTATCGAAGCTCCCCAAGGGCACTTCGCACAACAGGGGCTCAACACAGTGTGAGGACTGGCTTCCCACAGACCTGCAGTGTGTCCTGGAGCACATTCCTCTTTTCAATTTTGGGAACTGTATTTTAGACATTCAACATTGAGTGGCCATGAAAAGCTATGGTAGAAGTAATAGGTCTAATAGTGCCCAGCACAGTGCCTAGCATGTAACAGATACATTGTAAATGCCTGTTGAAAAATAAATCAATAACTTCTTTTTAAGAAAATACAATCTCTTTGGAAGGGAGGGGACAAATTGGCAATATTGCTAAACCACTATTACATTTGCTAACTTACAAAGAGTCTTTGTGAAATCTCAAAGAATAACTATGTAAAAGAATTCTAATTGGCGATGCTGTACTTAGAAAACGCACATGGACTTTTACACGCTGTCTTCCATCTAGTTGGTGAATGTCAGCAGGGTAAGCCTTCACAGAAACTAATCACTAATTCCTCTGCTCAGGATAAGGATTTCACTCCTTCAAATTTTTAGTAAACTTTCAAGGCTCTCTAGCAAGTCTGGGGAAGCAGAAACCTGAAACTTGTATTGTATTTTGTGTAACCCCAATGTGCAGGATTAACTTAAATCATCCTAGTAGCCTCTAAAAACCCCAAAGCACTCTGTAAAAATTACTCATATAACCATTTTTATGCATATAACAGGGTAGAAAGAAGATTTCTTAAGGTGCCAATCAGTTGTGAGCCAAATAACTTTGTTTCCAAAGTAGTGATGTTGAGCCAGAGATAACAGATGTACACAGGTATTTAGCACCTTCAAAACAGGGTTAGGCTGTACTGCATTACACCTTCTCTGTAACCAGGCATGGCTAAACCTTCTCCTTGGAAGCTTCCTCATGAATAAAAGATGCCCAACTAGGGCAGTGACCCCAAAACACCAGTGGTGGACCAGCTGCATTAGAAGGAGCTGGGGAACTTGCCAAAATATTGATTTGGGAGCCATACTCTTGGGATTATGATTAAGTAGATCTTGATGAGACCCAGGTATATGTGTGGATTAAGATTTTTTATTTCTGGTGAGAGAATGGATAAGATGATTGGAGAAACATTTCCTGATACACGTCTAAAAATGCGCAGTAAGATATTTTAAACACACACACACAAACACACACTCACACTCTCACACTTTATATGGAGCTGAGTTAGAGGAAGAATAATGGAATTGTTTTGGTTTGGACATGATAAGGAAGTTTGACTCTGTAGAATTAAGTGAAGTACCAAACTTGGCCTTGACCTGGCATATCTGCTGAATGCGAGTGGTCTATAGCCTGAGTTTTAGTAGGCCTTACCTGCACTGGCGGAGGAAAGAAAGCCTAGGGCCCCAAACAGGTTAGGTGGTCTGATTAGTGTTTGCATGCAAACCCAGGACCCCCAAAGACAATATGCTCAGTGGGTGTGCCAGAAAATTGTCTGCCCTGCGGTATTCTGGATATGCACCTGGTTTAGCTTTGGCTCTGGATGGAACAAAGAAATAGGGAAAGTGCCTTCTCTGATCATCCCTGAACACAAACTCATGCTCATACAGGATTATGGCTTGAATTCACACTGTCTTGTGTATGCCAAAACACTCCAAGCTATATATTTATGTGAGAGGGCCCAGGTTGATGTGGGCTGGAGGTGGCAAGCAGAAGCCAAAGTGTAAAGTATACACTTTAAACAGGGCCTCCAAAAATCTCATAGATGATGTTCCAAGTAAATGAACTCATAATTTAAAAAATCCCTATAGATAAGAGGAGCTAAGCCACTATAAGAGGGAAATAGCAATAACCAAAAATACAGAAACAGATATGCAAAAACTATAGACATTGGAAGTATCAGGTATCAAATATAATATATCATAAAAAATTGAATGATGTTTATTTTACAATCAAGAAGATGCCCACTATTATTGCTTTATGTTCTCCAACTGGAAGTAGTGAATCAATGAACTGTTTATGTGTGTGCTTTTGAGACTAATAAACAAAAATATAATATGTCTGTATTAGTCTGCTAGGCTGTCAAAACAAAGTACTGCAGACTGGGTGGCTTCAACAGCAGGTGTTTATTCTTTCAGAGTTCTAAAGCCCCGAAGCCTGGATCAATGTGTTGTTAGGGTTAGTTCCTTTTGAGGCCTCTCCTTGGCTTGTGCACGGCCGTCTCCTCCCTGTGTCTTTACATGGTCTTCCCTCTGCGTCTCTGTGTCCAGAGTTCCCGTTCTTATAAGGACACTACTCATTGGATCAGGGCGCATCTCAATGACCTCATTTTAACTTAATTGTCTCTTTAGAGACTCCATTTCCAAATACTCTATCTCCAAAAGGTATGGGAGGGTTAGGATTTCAACATATGAATTTGGGAGGACACAGTTCAGCCTGTAGCAAGGTACAAGGGTAATGAGTCCAATAGGGAAAAGTAAGGTGGGAAAAGGGTTGGGAATATCTAGAGGGGAATTTTAAATTGGGTTGTCAGAGAAAGTCTCTCTGAGAGAGTGGCACAAGCGAAGACCCGAAAGAGGTGAGAAGCAGGCCATACATATGCCAAGAGGGATGGTGTGTTCCAGAAAAAGCAATAAGTACCATTTCATACCCATGCTATCAGCAACAAGTAACAGGTCTGAAGATAGTGTTTTTGTCAAGGATGTGGAGAAATAGAAATTCTTATATACTGCTGGTGGGAGGGGCATAAGGTGAGATAAACACTTTGGGAAATATGTAGGTATTTTTAAGTGAGAATGGAGGCGACATTACCTATGAGCATTCCATTACTAAGTGTGCTCACAAAGAGGTTTGTGCCTGAACATTCATGGCAACATAGTAACACTCATGACAGCAAAAAAAATTGGAAACAACACGATGTTCATCAACAGAAGAATCAATAAATAAATTTCATGTATTAATAAATGACATACTACATAACAATAGAAGTGGGTGAGTTGTAGGTCTGGGTAGCAACATGGATGACCATCAGAAATAATGTTGAGCACATATATAGTGTGGTTCCGCACAAGTGAAGTTCATACACAAGCAAAACCGTGTTATTTATTTCAGGGATATGTTTATGCACAGACATGCAGACAGCACCCGCACTTTTGTGATAAAGCCACACAGAAAAGCCAGAGGATGATTAACAAGTATTCAAGCAAAGAGATGATTAACAAATATTGAAGTTGGACTTTACCTCTGGTGGGCAGGGAAGGATATTGGGCTGGGAACGATTACATAAGGGAACATAAATGCGTTTTTGTTCTATGTCTTAGGCTGGTTTGTTATTATGTGGGCATTCAGATAGTCAAATATAAACATCATGACATGTTAATGTTAGCATAAAGTAGATAAGTCACAGATTTTTTCCTCTATGTTGTTTCATCTGGTAATCAGGAATGTGTATTTCTGCTTAAATCAGTGCTGGACAATAATGTTTTCTTTAAATAGAGCCTTAAGTCTTGCATAGTGGGTTTTTTCTGAGTGTTGGGAGAATTCTACATAATCCCTTATGACAATATTAATGCTATATTTATTAATGTGCTTTTTCTTTTCACACATAAAATATACCCTAACATTTTTCTTTTACAATGGCAAAGCAGATTCAGCACCAGGTAGAGTCAGGACTGCAGTCTAATTCCAAGCAGACAAAGCTTTACTTAAAGCCCTGACCAAGCACGATTAATCCTTATCCAAGCATTTGCTTCCTTTCATTCAACCAAAAGGGGCATTTAGCGACTCTGACCAGCTATTCCTGTTGATGACCCAAGTAAACTACCAAGGAGAGAATGTAAAATAAATTAAACTCATATTCCCCTGCACTGGAGCATTCGATGTGTGTGATGAAAATTTCAAAATCATTTCCTTTGATGGCATGTTTTCATCATATTGCTATATGTGCTTTGTAGTTTATCTGTAAACATGTTCCCGTGTTTCCTGATTTGAACCTTTAACAATCCCGAGAGCTAGGTAAACAGTTGGGATGATAGAGGGAAATGATCTTAATGCCAGCAAGTCCTCTCGTTAATAAGTGGAAGGGTCAGAATTTGAGTCCAGATATTTTGACTTGTGGTCCTGTGCCTTTTCTCTTATAACATGTTGCTTTTCATTAGTCCCGCAGTTTTCAGTTGGGGAAATAAATCATTTATGAAGGGTTTTTGTTAGAAGGAACAAAACACAACAACTGAGGCGTGTATAAAGAGTGATTTATTCTTCTCACAAGTTCAGGGCAAGAGGAAGGCATTACTGATGGTAGTTTAGGGTAAAGCCTCAAAACCGTTCTAATACATGCGCTGATTCCTTCCTGATCATAAGACAGCAGTAACAGTCTCAGGTGCCATGTTTATATCCAAGGCAAAAGAAGACAAGAAAGGTCGTGCCAATAGACTTGCAATGACATCTTTTTGTCCAGAGCTGTGACATAAATCTCTCTCATTGAAAGAGGTGCTGAGGAATTACTTTGTTTTGTTGTATTTTCAACCTCTAGCGTAGAAGCAGGCAAAGGAGAATGGGGTTGAGATTGAGTTGGGTTTTGCATGAACCATAAGCCTATCGAGTTTGTCACAAGAAATTAGAGGCAAAGCCCAGATGCTGATGTTGAATGTTTTGATTAATCAATATGTGCACAGCTATTTAGTTTTTAAGCTTAAGAAATTCTTTGTAAGCCCTTCTTTGTGGGTTGCTCCACAATGGGCCATAAGTAATTACTGAGATTGTGTCTGTTAATTAAAAAGCAGATTACTGGGAAAGTGAGCACAACCATTAGCAGTGTTTCTCTGTGGTCATGTGGCTTCCTAATCAATCTCTTGTTGTGTGGCTGCTGGTCTTCCCCTTGGGCACTGGCAACTCTGCCTTTCGCGTTTAGAAGCATCAGACAACTAGAGACTCAGGCCATCAAACCAGAGTCCAGATGCTAAGGACTGTTTTTTCTTCTTCTTTTTTGATTAGCAAAACATAACTATAAAAAGTCATCATTACTCTCTTTATACACATTTATCTAAACCTTTGGGATATGCTGTAAAATAGGGGCTGGCAAATTTTCTGTAAAGAGCCAGACCATGCATATTTCAAGCTTCATGGGCATGATTGCCTTTGCGTTGTGACCAAGCAGCCCTGCCACTGCAGAGAAGAAACAGCCATATGCAATATGTACATGGAGGCCTGTGGTTTACGATTAGTTACAAAAACAGGCCAGGGGCTGGGGCGGACACCTGGACCAAAGTTTTCCTTCTCTTGCTCTATAGGGGAGCTCTGGAATAATGATCATAACAACAAATAATATCCAAACTTACAGAGTACTAAGGTAGCAGACCTTGTTCTAAGTCCCTTTCCAACATTATTCCATTTTGTCTTACAATAATGCTATGGGGCAGATAACTAGTAGGAACTCACTTCACACAGGAGAAAAACAGACAGAGGGAGCTTATTTGTCGTGCCCAAAGTCCTCAGCAAGTGCAATCGTAGTGGGTTTTCGAATTCAGTTAGGTTCCACTGCGTGTTCTCGCCTAAGATGGTATTTGTAAATGTCTTTTGAGGAAATTTAGATACTAGAGCCAAGGAGTTCTTTTCCGGCATCTATTCATCCACCCTCGTGTTCACCTACCTGCCCCTTTGACCTAGTTAACGAGTATTTATTTCCTCGCTCCACTGCTCTAGGTCCTGGTGACACAGCAGAGGGCAAGACTGACAAGATTCCTCTCTCCGCATAAGACTCCTTACCTAGTAAGCCGGGTCAGACAGACAAACAAGCAACAAAGAACATCGTACCAAAAAGTGAAGCTGTCAAGCCCGGAAAAGTGATAGTGACTGGGCTGGCAGCGCAGAGCTCTTGGAGGAGGTGGTATTTGAGCTGAGACACAGTGAGAGAAACAGGCCACAGGAAGATTTGGGAGGAAGGGAGTTACTGGCAGAGAGAAAAAACACCTACCACGCCCTGAGGTGGGAATGCGCTTAGCTGGAGGGCTACATGGAAGGGTTCGGAAAGGGCCTTACGTGTAAGCGGTGGGAGGGGCTGTTGGCGAGCCACTCATGAAGCAGAACACAGAGGACCTTTTAGGCAAAGATGAATTTGAGTCTTACTCTAGGTTTGGTGAGAAATCATTGCAGGTTTGATGCAGGAAAGAGAATAATTTGATTGGCTGTTTGCTGTATTCTGATTTATAAGAAACATATATTTGGTCATTTGAATGACCCAAATTTATTTTTCACACATACCTGGTTTTCATCCACAGTTCCTGGCTCACAACTCAGACCTCTTGGAATTTACAGAGTGTTGAGGTGAAAAAGGTGTCTTTCGATATGTTAATGAGGTAACTTTTGGGAGGCACCTAAGGATGGGGGCTGGTTGCCAGGAGATCTAACCTCCAGATTAGAACTTTGAGTCCCACCCCTCACCTCCTGGAATCAATTGTCACTGGCCAGTGATTTAATCAGCCATGCCCATGCAATGAAGCTTCTATAACAACCCAAGAGGACAGAGGACAGGGGTTCAGGGAGCTTCTGGGCTGGTCTACTTGGGAAGCTGTGGGGAGAGTGAGTACCTGGAGAGGGTGTGGAAGCTCCGTGCCCTTCCCCCATGTCCTGCCCTACCCATCTCTTCTGTCTGGCTATTCCTAAGTTATATATCCTTTTACAATAAAACAACATGTTTCTCTGAGTTCTGGAGCTGTTGCTGCAAATTAATCGAATCCGAGGAGGGGGGTGAGGAAACCTCTGAGGAGAGCAGCTAATAATGTGGGCTGGAATGGCATTCCGAATTGGAGATGGTCGCTGGAATCTCCAGTCCATGGCCAGTTGGCCTGAAGCTCAGAGAGCCTGGGCTTGTGACTGGCCTCAAGTGTATTGTTTGGGAGTGGGGCAGTCTTGTAGGACAGGTTCTTGTGGAATCTGATTTTATTTCCAGGTGGTAGACAGTGTCAGAATTGAGTTGAATTTTAGGATACCCTGTTGGTGTCTCAGATTTGTTTGTAGGAGTGGGGGGAATTGCGTCCAGGAACCCAATTTACCGTTTGACATAATCACCTCCGGCTGCTCTGTGGAGATTATAGGAGGAATTAAGAAGGTGATTGGGAGGCTTACACATGAGTCCAAGAGAGAGAAGGTGGACACTTGGGGTTAGACATGGAGAGGTGGAAGTATATAGTTTTGGGATTTTATTTTCACAGATAGAATATAATTTGTGGATAGATGGGACATGGGGTTTAAGCATATGATGACATTTATAAAGATGGAGAAGTCCATGAGAGAGACAATTTTGGAGGGAAAGGGGTAGCCAGGAGCGTTTTTGGGGGGACAAGTTAGTTTTGTATGACTATCCCATGTCCAAGTAGAGCTGTCAAGTGGACAGTTATATGTGTGAATCTGGATCATAGGGCAGACATGTGGACAAAAAACTCCAATTGCATGCACATAGGTGATGTATCAATTAAAGTATTTCCTGCTGCATGTCACAGGAAACCCAAATTGAACTAGGTTAAGTGATAATTACTCATAAGAAGAAGCCCAGACGACCGAAATTGAACTAGATGAAATGATAATTTCACAAGAAGCTCAGACATAGGTCAGGCTTCTGGTTTGGTTTATTGAACACTTAATGATGTCTTCAAAGGCCCAAATATTTTCTTCTCTTTATTCTGCTCTACCAGTGTCTTCTGTGTCCCAAAGCTTATTTTTGTGAAGTTGACATCAAAGCTATGGCTTCCTCATTCATAAATGAAGATGGGGTGGTGTGGTGTGGGCTGGGTGGGTGTGAAAGGGACAGAGAAACACACACTGACTGTATATGCTTCTCAAGAATAAAAAAGGTCCTTGCTAAGAAGCCCTGAGAAAACCTTTGCTCACATCTTATTGGTCCAATTTGGCTCAGGCCTGCCAGTGCCCGAAACAGTAACTGGCAACAGTCATGAGATTCTTACTGTTAACTTCGACAAAGTGCCTGGAGTGGAGCCAATTCGGGAAGTCAATCGCCATGTCCATTATTTAGACCCATGAAATCACATAGGAAAAGGTAGAGAAATAGGGTAGAAGGGAACCCAGGCCTGTGCCCAAGGAATTCTGACATTTTGAGGCTGACCTGAGACGCAGGAGGAGACAGCAAAGTAGCCTGAAGAGCAGGGGCCAGGGAGGAATCAGAACACTAGGTGAGTGTCGGGTCACCAATGGTGGAAGGAGGAAGTTTGGAGAAGTACAAAATGCCGTTGAGGGAAAATAAAGTGAGGCAGAAAAGTGATCTTTGGATTTTATTAGAGTTAGGTAAGACCATTCATTTTCTGTTGTGTTAGGGCTGGAAGCAGGATACTTAACTCCAAATTTATAAAATCCCAATATTTGATAAGTTATTGTTTCTGGAGGAAGGGTAAGGAGTGATAAATGTTTATGTTTTTTTTTTTATTTACTAATTGTGAATTGTCATTAGGAATAGTTGTTCATAATCGGTCTTGTTATGCAGGTTAAAGTGTCTCTTCTCCAGACCTTTAAAGATAGACTAAAGATCGGATTTCACATATTAATACCCAGGGGTGTGATCCTTTAGTATGCCATAAGTTGATAAAAAGGCAAAATGAATATGAAAATATTAAAATCTGATCTCTTTATCTTCCCTTTTGGATTTCTACAGATTGTTCCTTATTCATACATGCCTTGAATAGACCACAGCTATGCAGGGGCAGGTGCATCCAAATCACCCCTGACTACATATGTGAAAACTGCATGGATGCCAGTGACAATCCCATGCTGAGAGATCAAATCATGGGTGGATGGATGATGGATAGATAGAATGCTAAAATGCTACCTGTTCAAAATTTCTTTTTTTTTAGTTGTGTAAGTGATATTTTATTTTATTCATTTAATATATAATCTTTATTGTATTTTTTAATCAAGCCAAGAGTGAAACAAAGTCAGAAGTCATGTAGATGATATGAGAGGCCAAAAGGAAGGGACATATGGACGAATGATAATGTAGCAAGTTTTCAGGGCATTTGGACTTTCTTATATCTATTGTTTAAAGTCTGTTGCCCCCTTGAAATTCTGAATTCCTTCAGGGAAAGGAATATATATATAAGTCATCACCCAAGGGTATGTTTTTACTGATCTGAGAGAGCAAGGAAGGAGGAGAGAGAGAGAGAAAGACTGATGTGAGAGAATCACCCATCGGTTGCCTCCCGTATGCGTCCTGGCCAGACACTGACCACACAACCTAGGTATGCCTGACTGAGGATTGAACCTACAACCTTCTGGTGTATGGGGCAATGTTCCAACCAATTGAGCCATCTGGCCAGGACTGTGTTGTTTTTGTTTTTTTTACACTTTGTATTTTCAGGGCTTAAATAGAGTGTGATGTCTGCAAAAATGCTGAGTAAATAATAGGAGAAGATGGGATGGGATGGGGTAGGTTGGCATAGGACTGATGTTGCAAACAGGAAGCAGTAGTTTTGCATCTTTGTGTGACATTGTTAGTTAGATTGAGAAATCTAACAAGACAACCCCCATGTTAAGAAGTAAAAAGTTACCTAAAAGGCCCCACTATTCCAATTAAGTTAGTGGTTCAACTAGGGGCAATTTTGCTTCCCAAGGGCCATTTGGAAGCCTCTGAAGACCTTTGCTACAGCTTTCTGCACAGTAAACTATGCATTTTTGGTACTTCCTCTTTTCTTGCAGAATGGAGCTTCTAGTTATCCCAGTAATGATGCCTGGAGAAGGGCAGAACCAATCCCAGATTCCATGGTTATGTGGGTCTTTTTAAAATACTCCTTGTGATGTGTTTGTTGAGAATTTTCAGACAGACAACTTGGTTGTAAAGACGTTGAGCTTCACTTGCTTATATCATTTCTCTGGATAAGAACTTCTTTTTGTTAGAACCTACTCTAGCACACCTAGAGTGCCCAAAAAGATTAATGGCTGATCAAATGAATGGCAGGGTGTGTCATGAAACGAGCCCTGTTTTGCATCTCTCCACTCCCCACTAAATGGCACAGCGCTAAAACATGTAACAGTGTTGCTGTGTCCACTCAAGTACCCCATTTGGAAATGAACAGCAGGTGGTGTCTGCCAAGCTGAAGAGGCTGAATAAAGGGTACACACAGCTGTAAATAGTAGGGAGCTCTGCAGGATAAGGCAGGGAGTGTTGGGCTCCTTCCTAATCTGGCAGGCTTCTGTGCAATCACATCTGCGTGCATAGTTGCGACGTCTCTCATTACAATTTCAAATGATGAGCTTATTTGTTAATGCACCTAAATTGCCTTCAATAGACAAAGTGATTGAACACTGTAAATATTTTTCTGTGACACTAAAAATAGTGAGAACTCTGGAAAGCATTTTTTGTTTCCTTTTCTGCAAAGGCTTGTCCTCCTGCAGAAGGTGAGCCCTTGAACATGGTCGTTTACACATACCCGTCCTCCTGAACCTTTTGCCATCTCTTTACCAGGGTGAGCTCTGTCAGGGCTCTGTCAAACCTGTGGCCCTTAGTAACGCTTCGCTGGCCTGGGGAATCTGTTGCCCTTGGTGTATGTGCATGCATGTGTGTGCAGTGGGTGGTATGGGGGTGGGTAGGGCAATGGCTTTGGGAAACGGGATTTGGGACAGAAAGGGCCCTCTGCCAGCTGGCTGCTCTGTCACTTGTCTAGGCTGCTGTACCTCTGTTCCTTAAGGCAAAACACCAGCTTGCTCTTTCTGCATATTTTCAAGGGCCTGCCGTCCCCTGAGGAGGTGCTCATGCAAATGATATATGGTAAAGCTTGTCCTTCTCCTTCTTATGTTTTCCATGAGCACTCATGAGTAATCATTGCTGTGTTAGCAGTCTTGTCATTCGAATAAGGGGTCCCCATCATCCAGGCCCCAAGAATGTCTATAAAATGCCCTTGGTGAGGGGGAGGAAATTTGTATTATAGAAATCTATGCTTGTGGTTCCAAGTATGATTGGCTGGGTAGCAATGAATAAAATAGCTTTTCTTCAAATTCACATAAAGGACACATGGATTGAAATGAGAAAGAAAAATCTGCAGCCCAGCACAAAGTTCACAGATACGCAGAGGGATAGCCTCCAGACATTTCACTTTAATGCCACTCTGTATTTACACAAGCTGGTGCATTTCTGTCTTGCCTAACGGTGTCGTGAAAATAAAGTAAATTATGGTGCATTAAAATAGGTTTTCTGTTGATTCTGCTACTTTGTTTTCTCATGCTATCACCTAAATTCAGTATTTTATATTTTGGTGTTCCTACAGAGAAAAGGCAGAAAATATTGCTAAATAGCTTTCCCTAACACTTGGGAATGTTCTCATTACATTGCTAAACCTTTGCTAAACCTCCTTTTGTGGGACTGGAGACAGCCGCTTGGATGAGCTGTCCCAGCTCAGGAAGTGGGTACCAGCTCCGCCTTAGTCTGTAGGTGTCAGTCTTGCTTTTGACTCCTAATACCCTGCTGAGTTCTCTCAGCTATAAAAAGAAGAAAAGCACGACCTATTCTGCTGCTGCTCCTACTTGTAGGCCCAGGACTCCTGTACTGTTGTTCACTGGTGAAGGTGTAGCAGACACACATTCCTGATAACACTGTGCTCAGTTGACTCCATCCAAAAATGAGAAAGGGGATGTGTTTAAAGCCTCAGAGATTTTGGAGTGTCTGATCTCTGAGGGCAATATAGTGGCTGAGTGTCCTTTCCCATATGAGGTGTATGCACATGTGAATTTGTGTGCCTCTGTGTTTGTGTACATGCACGTGTGTGTGGTTGTGTGGGTATATGTGTAGTGGTCACAGAAAGCTGCTGAAAGGGAGCAGATGCTGGACCCAAGGGCTAAGTGGACCATAGGAGCACAGTGAGAGCTTTTGGTCTGCAGCTAGAAGGCATGCTTCTCACCATTGTTGTCACTGCACCAGAAGACAATGCATTGCTGCAAATAAGCTGCTTGGAGACCAAAGGGGTTTTTTTTCCAGAGATACCACTGCTTGGCAAGGTGAGAAGAAGAGCTGTGAGTCTGTCACCCTGTTGGCAGTGAGCCTGGTGGTTACAGAGGAACAGTCTTGATGGCTGAGGCAGACAGGCTCTGGGCATGATTTCTGAGTGGACCTTTCTGGCAGCTCTTCCCTGGAGCTCAGTGCACAGGAATGAATCGATGACATAGATGCTCAAGTCCCTGGTGAAAGCAGGTCCACTATTAATACATTCACAGATAAAATAGTGTATTAATCAGATAGCTAGGAAAATGGCATCCACATAAATATTGTTTATTTTCTGGTTAAATGTGTAAAACACTCCATGGTGTTCTTTTTTCTTTTTTAATTTTAGTATGTTATATAGTGTTAAATTAAGATTGTAGGTTTAGAAACCAGCTCCCTTGAAATGCGTTCTTCAGGCACTATTGTGAAGAATGAAGATAAGGATGCTTCTTAAGAAAGGGGAAGGATGGGATATGGGATTCCTAGAATACAGCTCTACATATTTACCTACTGTTGTGGGCTGAATTGTGGTTCTACCCAACCCCTGCCAAATCTGTATATTGAAGTCCTAACACCGAGCACCTTGGAAATGACAATATTTGGAGATAAGGCCTTTAAAGAGGTAATTAAGTTCAAATGAAGTCATTAGGGTGGCCTTAATCCTATATGAGTGATGTTCTTTTTTTTTTTTTTTAAGATTTTATTTATTTATTTTAGAGAGAGGGGAAGGGAGGGAGACAGAACGGGAGAGAAACAGCAATGTATGGTTGCCTCTCACATGGCCCTCATGGGACCTGGCCTGCAACCCAGGCATGTGCCCTGACAGGGAATCGAACCAGGATCCTCTGGTTCCCAGCCCGCGCTCAATCCACTGAGCTACACCAGCCAGGGCTGAGTGATGTTCTTATAAGAAGAGGAAATTGGGCACAGATACAGAGGAAAAACTGAGGGAAAAGATGGCTTCTTCTGAGGCAACAGAGAGAGGCCTCGGAAGCAGCCGACACTGCTGACATCTTGAACTTGGGATCCTAACCTTCAAGAGCTGGAAGAATAATATTTTGTGGTAAGAAAGTAAAATTTTGGAGTATAAGATTTGTGAGGTGGAGCAGTACCAGCCGAAAAATAAAATGATGGCCAGGAGAAGGGATTATTCAAGTGAAGTGTAGTTAAAAGTCACTGAAAAGTTAAAAAAAGAAAGGCAGAGGTTCATTTTTACCACAATTTATCATGGAAAATAAAACAAGGTGAAATCTCTGTGAGAACTCAGCAGCCAGGGCTGGGGTGGCAGAAGATATGCTTAATGATGATTAATCGTGAGACATTTTCCCCTTAGGAGAGAGTGTTTGCTTGCTTACTTATTTGGGGGCATGCTTATTTAAATAGAGGGAGTAGACAGTCTGTGTTTTTCCATTTCTAATGTTAAATAAATAAATTCCTAGTAGCTGGAGACAAAGCAACACAGATGTGATTGATGCTCTAAATAATGAGTTCTCCCTCAATGCCACAAAATTGCAAATGAGTCGTGATATGCTCATGATTATTTCTTTAATGAAAATGTGACATTAAGCTATTCCCAGCAACATAGCAAACTTCTGGTTGCTGATACATTGGGCCTTTCATTAACCTTTACACACATGCCGTAGAATCCATTTTCTGTTCACGAGAGCTTTATATTCAAATCCCCCATAAATGTTATAGATGTATAAATGGACTTGGAGAGTCTTTTTTTTTTTTTTTTTTTTCAGCGCACAAGAGGAGAGGGTAGGAGGCTCTCCATTCCAAGTCTACAAGCACCAAAGACACTAAAAGCAGGATGGATGACTGGATTGAAATCGTGAATGACAGTTGCCATAGAAAGGTTAAAATTCCTGTAAAGTTCTCTCAGTGAAATGCTATTTTCTCACTAGTTCAGATATAGCGACATAGTCTTTATGCTTTATGTGATTTCCTGTTGGCTTGATTTGAAAATAAAGTTGATAGAGGTGTAGAAAAGAGGTAAGACAACTTGCAAAATGTTTATGTAGGTTAAGAAAAGTCCACGAGGTTGATTGATTAGGTTCCTAAGACTCAGTTTCTCACTTTTAAGTGATTTTTAAGCATACCAGGTCTCAAACTGTGCCCTGCAAATTGTCCACCAAGAGCATTCCATATTATTTATGGTGCATTTTTATTCTGCATATCTGTGTCTTAAGCTGCGGCATAGAAAAAACCAGAGCAAATATAGCTGAGCATGGCTTATATCAGCTGCTAAGGCAATGATAGGACCAGGATGCTGTAAAACATGCATGTCTCAGGCTTAACTATAGAGGCCAGAAAATAGCTTGCCAGGTTCCATGTTATACATGGTCAGTGATGATGCGGATGGAGTTCACCGTGCTCGTCTGGATCAAAGAGTTTAGTCAAACAGTATGCGCAGAAGAAATGCTGGGAAGCCAGTGAAATACTATTCGACAAAGCCAGAAATGAGTGGTGGGCAGCAAGCAAGATTGCTCAGCTCACTCAAGGGCTGCCGAGGGGGCAGGTTAGCCCAGCAAGGTCTTGGCAAACTAAGTGGAACTTTCTTCCTCCCTCTTCCCCCAGGTACCTGAAAAGTCTGGAATCTTTTCAGTTGGACTCATCCTTATGTCCATACCAGTATTTCCTGAAGCTGGCTCTTATTCTCACCCTTCCCAGGCCACTGTTCAATGTCAAAGCGTGTGGATCTGCTTTTAATCAACAACACGTTGTCTAACCTTGAATACCTGATCTCTTTCTGGTCCAATCCCTATCAAAACTTGGTTGTGAGAAATCATAATTATGAAAGAGTGTTTGCAGATGTTTTTGTCCATCCTCTTCTCCAGACATAGAAAGTCTTTCCCTGGGATGAAGAAAACCATCAGATCCTTATTATTGGTCCCTTGTCAAAGTGCTTTAGCTGAATTGCACCTCAGAATTTGAACTGTGCTTGGCTCGCAGGGCAGGTTTTCATCAGCCGGCTGCGCATCCTTTGCTGTTGATTTTACTGTGGGAGATGTTTGCGGGCCTTGCCCACCAGTCCCCACAGCGGCCCCTCTAGGAGATCCGAAGGAGACATTGTTCTCGAGGCTCAGTGCCAAGAAAAACCATGTTACTCCTGGGCAGTTGGTTGGTTTTCCTCTGAAAGACATGATTCATCTCATTTTTCCCTCTTTGCTTTAGCCATTAGAAAGTTATAACTCAAATTGGGACATAGCTCTAAAAACTATAATGCTACTTTTACCCTCAACGCTACTATATTCCCATCCCTTTCACTTTGTGCACCATCTTTTCAAGGATTTTATATCCTTTTGTGATTGGTGTATTAAGAATTACATAAAATTTCTCTCAGTTTGAAGGCATGGTACGTGTTTGCAAGGGTTTGCTGGTAAAATAGTAAAGAGGTCTTGCTACTCAAAGAAAATGAAAGTAATGTGCTCACGACAAAGGATCCTGTGAGTGTACAAGCTCAGTTCAAAGTACATGTATGTTGCAAAGAATGGCTGTGTGAAGCTTCATGTCACTTATTTTAAGTCAAAAAGACACCGCCAGAGTCAGTGTTCCCTGGAGTGTGTTCCATCAGACAACCGTTCTTAAAGGCTTCTATGTTCAAATACAATATGTTTGAGGCACTCCAGAAATATATTTAACTTTTTAAAAAACCTGAACTGCATGATTTCTAGAAGTTTTTAACTTATATTCATTGTGAGCCTTCAGGAGGCAAACTGTGTGATGCAGAGTGTGCATTTATTTGACCATTTACTATTCCTGGAGCATGTCCAAGAGCTTAAAGAAATACTAGGGTAGGATAATGCCATTTTAATTGTTATTATTGCTATTATGTGAAAGGACATTCTCTGTTTTCTCTTAAAAAGTATAGGGCAAAGGCTTAGAAATGTATTGGTGGTAATCTTAATGTTTTTATCTTAAATTTTTTTTAAAGATTTTATTTATTTATTTTTTTAGAGAGAGGAGAAGGGAGGGAGAAAGAGCAATGTATGGTTGCCTCTCACATGGCCCTCACTGGGGACCTGGCCTGCAGCCCAGGCATGTGCCCCGACTGGGAATCGAACTGGGACTCTCTGGTTCCCAGCCTGTGCTCAATCCACTGAGCTACACCAGCCAGGCTGTTTTTATCTTAAAATTTAAAGTGGCAATGTATTAAAAACAAAAGTAATGCAAAGCTCTATAAGCCATGTGTGGTGTTTTGTGGATTTATTTAGTGGAGTATTTTATATTTTGGTTATTCCTTCTTAATTTCATGTTTAAAGTTCTTAACTATAGGATAATATGCTGTTGAGGTGGAATCTTTGACAACATGCTGAGTTGATAATATAATTACACTTCAGGAAGGCACAATGGTGAAGTGGTTAGAGTCTGAAATAAGGCATAGTTTTATTTTATGGCTCTGTCACTTACTAGATATGTGACTTACTAGGTGTGTGACCTTGGGAAAGTTACTTAAATTCTGTAAGACTTGGTTTTCCTTGTCTGTAACTCCTTGGTATTATGCTATACCTACCTCCTAGACTTGTTCTGGGAATTAAATAAACTTCTGTGTGTGTGTGTGTGTGCGTGCGCGCGCAGAGTACTCAGCGCAGTGATTTTCATACAGTAAGTACCTGATAAATTGTAACCATCCTAACTTTTGTTCATGCAGCATCTACTGAGCAATTGCTTGGTAATGGGCATGTGTTGTGTGTGGTTATAAATGTGAATGAGTCACATTCCCTGTGCTTAGAAAACATAGTCAAGGAGACACATAACAGTTACATAAATGTGTAAAGTGAAGTATTTATGGATTAATGCTAAATATAAATATAGAAAGAGTGGAATCATAGAAGAATTATCAGTTTTTGGGGGACAAAATGCAAAGGTGGCTGATAGGAGGATGTATAGTGGATGCTACATTAGGTAGTAGTTATAAAATGTGATTCATTGTTTGCCAGAGAGAGGACGGTGAGGCCAGGGGTGCTGGCAAGGGGGATTCCAGGATGACTTATGAGAGTGAGCAAAGAAAGGGGAGTAAATTCAGAAAGCTGCAGGTAGCTCAAAATAGCAGTGAATGGCATGTGCAGGGCCAAGGTCAGCAGTGGCTAAATCACGAGGGTCTTAAGTCCCCAAGCGAAACGTTTGCCAGTTGTACAGAAACTACTGGGGAGGCACTGAGGTGTCTCAGCAGTGGGGCAACCATTGGTTGTTGTAGACCCATGCCACTCCGTGTGTGGTCTGTGTACTTCCTGCATTAGCATTGGATGGCAACTTCATTAGAAATGCAGATTCTCAGGCTCCATCCACAGCTACTGAATCAGAGTCTCAGCAGTTCGCGTTTTGGCAAGCTCACTAGACGATTTTTTGGCAACATTAAAGTTGTGGAAGCATGTTTTAGATAGATCACCGTTTGTGCTTTATAGAGGATAGACTAGACCCTCTGCAGGTAGAAGCAGGGAGATTAATGAGTGCACAACCGTTGTCCAGGTGAGGAGCGATAGCAGGGTCCGAAATAAACCAGAAGTGGGGGAAAAAAGGAAGAGACACATGATAGAAATATTAATTAAGTTTACTTTATGGAACCTTAGTTACTACTGGAGGCTATGTTAGAAAAGGGACGGTTCAGGGTTAACTCCTAGATCTTGCTTTATTAATAGACTGTGATGTTATGCATTGAGATAGGTAATATAAAAAAAGTATAAGTTTTGTTTTGTTTGTGGCAATGACAGCAATCGGCACACCAGTCACACTAAACCACTTGAAGGTCTCTAAACACACACGCTATCTTCACTTTAAGGCTTAGGTACCTGCTGTTTCCTTTGCCAAGAACATTCTCTGCCTCATTCCCTCGCTCAGCTTTCAGTTTCTAGCAAACTCCTACTGATCCCTCAAGACCCACCCTCAAAGTAATCTTCTTCCCCAAAAAGTACTCCTTCTAAATGCTTTCTTAGGGTTACTAATTAAGTCAAATGGACTCTTTATTTCTCAGTGTCCTTGGTGCTTACGTCCTGAGGGTAAGGTCTGTGTCTGGTTCAACATTTTGCCCCAGTCCCTGGCAAGATACGAGATGCTCAATAACTAATTGTTGCATGGATTATGAAAGAATGGCCAGAGGAAGAAGAATTGTCAAAAGCGGACTAAGCAAGCGTTGTATTAGTGGTAGAAGGAGTACAAGGAGGCAGTGAGGGCATGGAAACCAGTGAAGGAAGTCTTAGAAGGCAGTGATCAGTAGTGTCAAAAGCTTCCAAGCAATTGTGTAACATAAAGACTGAAAAGGTCTATGGGATTTGATAGTCGGGGCAGCGCCCTTAGCCAGGATGGTTTGAGGGAGTGAGTCTCATAGTAGAAATCAGATTGCAGAGTTTTAAGAACAGCTGGCCCATGATAGAAAGGATGGAAGAAGGAGACATGGGGGTTGAAAGAAGGCTCTTTGAAATGAGAGGTGATTTAACACAATATATATGCTATTGAATAGGGGCCTGGTATAATCAGGAATCCACAGTAAAGAAGGAGGAGGAAGAATGATACCAACCAGACTCCAGCTGAGAGGAAGGGACCAAGCTTCAAGAAGAAGGATTAATGTTCAATGGGAGGAGCTCCTGGAAGGGAACGGAGATGGATATGGATGTAGACAAGTTTATAGGGGTGGGGAAGGGAGTTTTGAGAGTTGAGGATTGATAGCTTAATTTTTTCATTGGAATAGGAAACAAGCTAGAAGTTTCTGTTTATAGGCACACGTGTATGTGTAAGTGTGTTTAGGGGGTGGTTTGGACAGGCCTGGGGATATCCTTGTAGAGAGAAATGAAGGTTCCAAGTAGCCGTGTAAGACCTGACAGAGTGAACAGACCAAAACCACATTATTTTTTATTTTTATTATTATTATTATTATTAGAAAAGGAAGTCCTATCACTCTATGGTTAGTACCCCTTATGAATTCTAAGAGTTCATTGATTTAGATGAGAGCATTTTATTGAGCATATAGGAAGTATTGTAAAGTCATTATTAATTTATAATATGATGCTTGAGAAATCACTGAGGAAATATTCTTTATAAAGGGCTGTTCTCCCATAATTCAAAGAATGTTATTTGTCATGACATCTAGATATTTATATACTATATAAACGACCTGAACATCTAATATCAGTGGGATCCATGTGCGCTCCCACACTGCAGAGGAGGGAGGGATCCAACCGTGTTATTACTTAGGTTGAGTTTGTCATATCCCTTATTGAAATGCATGAGCAAGCAATGCTGTGCTGCCTGAATAAACTATTAATCAGTATAAAAATATAAAAATATGCACCTTAAAATCATGGTTTTATGTCCCACATGACTCTGTAATATTAAACATTAACATTTATTGAGTTCTTACTGCTATATATTATGCTATAAGATTTCCTAGTATAATCTCATTCAAACTTCATAATAATTCTAGGAGGCAGGAAATATTTGTCGTGTTTTATAGACGAAGGAACTGAGGCTTAAAAATAGGAAACTTGCTTCTCTTTTAGCTTGCTGTTTAAAGGAGAATGTGTAAACTTCAGAGGACCTGATATTTAGTCAGTTTAGAGTTCTATATTTAAACTGCAATTTTACAACTTTTCTGATTTTACAACATTGAATAACCTAGGTAGGACATTTGAAAGTCCAGACTAGCCTGTACTAGCCCCTGTGCTCAGGAAGAACCAGCATATGGCATGTGTGCTGTCCCTTCCCCTTCTGTGTCTGTTGCAGACATTGATAATCAATCTTGGCACACTTTTCTTGATGCCAGACTTGGCCTCAAAAACCCTCATGAGATAGTGATCCAGGCATCCTACTAACTGATTTGTCATATGGTAGCTAATAACACCCAATTATTTTGCGAATCATCTGGTGAACAGGAGTGTCAGTTCCAGTCCTTTGAGATGCAGCCGACATGGGGTAAGTCCTACAAGGGCTTTATTGGGGGAAATGCTTGTGAAGATCAAGGGGAGGTAGGAGGGAAACAGTCGTAGGCAGGCCGGGTCTTCAGACCACAGTGCAGTTTTGACACCTATGGAAGGACAGAAGTGAGGATTGGATAGGTGGGACCTCTGACTGTAGCATGGTTCTGGGATGGTGGGCTTCGAGTGGCGGTGTCTTGTAGAAGAGCGCCCCATTGGACTGTAATAGGTTGGTTCTCATTCCTGCTCCCATTACCCTGTTTCGTCACTGGCTCTGAGGAGCCTGGGAGAAGCATGGCCTTGCAGCCAGAAGCCACAAGTCAACTAAATCCTTGATGAAGATTTGAGTGCTCACTGTTTTAAAAAAATTGTTCTTCAGTCCCGGCTGGTGTAGCTCAGTGGATTGAGCGCGGGCTGGGAACCAGAGGGTCCCGGTTCAATTCCCAGTCGGGGCACATGCCTGGGTTGCGGGCCAAGTCCCCAGTGGGGGCCATGTGAGAGGCAACAGTACATTGCTGTTTCTCTCCCTCTCTTTCTCTCTCCCTTCCCCTCTCTCTAAAAATAAATAAATAAAATCTTTAAAAAAAAATTGTTCTTCAGGTAGAGTTGTCTCCATTTTCACCCTACCATGGCCCGTGCCTCACTCATCCCCACCTCCCATCCTTGAACTTACACCCCCTTTGGCTTTCTCCATGTGTTCTTTATACATGTTCCTTGATGGACCTCCCCCTATTTTCCTCCATTATCTCTTCCTCACACCCCTGCCCAACCCTCCCCGTTACTGTCTGTTATTTATTTCAATGTCTCTGGTTATATTTTGCTTGCTTGTTTGTTTTGTTGATTAGGTTCCACTTATAGGTGAGATCACGTGGTATTTGTCTTTCACCGCCTGGCTTATTTCACTTAGCATAATGCACTCCAGTTCCCTCTGTACTGTCACGAAGGGTAACTTTCACTGCAGCCCTGGCAAGTATTCCCGGAAATGCCTTAGCTCATTCCTGTAGATCAGCTGGGAACTGTGACTATGCTACCAGTGCTGGCAATTCACAAGCCACTGGAAGTTTCTTAGCAGCAAGAAGATTAGAACACCATTCTCTGCCCTGGAGTTGCGGGTCATCTTCCTGAGTCTCAAGGAGTTGTGTGTGGAAGAAGTTCCTCCGTGTCTGTGGGCCCTCGCTCCTCCCTCACCATCAAACCCTGGGGAAGAAGAAGAAGAGGCAGCCGCTATTTTTTTCTTCCACATATCAACTGATCCCTGGTCTTATCACTTCATTTGATAGGAAATTATGTTTTACTTTCACTTAGCATAAGCCATCCTCTTTGTTACGAGGATTATGAAATAATAACATATGATTTATAAAGTATTGTAAACCACTGGTATCTACAGGGAATATGTTTAAGATCTTCAAATATTCCCTGAAATCACAAATATAGTAATGTTTATACAGCTCATTGGCTTCCTCCCAAACTCTATTTTCACTGGAAGACACATGCACTTATCTTTCTCATGTAATGGACGTGTTTTTCTTAACAAATAAACAAAGAGTCTGTCGTGTCAAGAGCTACTAAGAATAAGTAGCGCCTCCACAAATCTGCTTGGCTGGTAACTCCCTTTCCTTGTTAGCTCAGTACATCAGTCCTGCACACGGTCTCAGAGCCTGTGGGACTAAAGGTGTATTTCTGTAAGATTACATATTACCACACTATAACAGTGCCATCAATCACAGTTATTACCTATCATTTATTGATTATCCATTACCAAGGCACTGCATTCGAAATACATTAATATCAGATGTTTATAACAACCCTATGTGGTAGATGGTACTACCCCTTTAGAGAAACAAACAAAAAAAAGCATCAGAGAAGTTAATGAAGTTGCCAAACAGTAAGTGGCAGAACTAAGATTTAAAGCCACACACCCTTTGGCTCCAGATCCCAAGTTCCTAATTACTTTTTGAGGTTACTCACAATGAGTCAGAAGTATAGGTCAAAACAATTTATACCAGGGGCCTGCTGCATATAATACTGCACTCCCTCCTCTGCCAGTTTAATCATATTTACCTTTAGGGTTGGATGTAAATATCATTAGGTAAAAACCCTTATCTAAATATATTCATCATGCCTCCACACCTTAAAGATAGCTTCAGAAAAAGGAGCTTTTGTACAGAAATTTCTGTAATGCACATTAAAAGTAGAGAACAGCTTTTTTCTCTCTTCTCATAGTGACATGGAGGCCAAGGATAGTGTTATCAGCGGTAGGTGAGCCTGTGTCTAGCTTATCCCTAGTTCCTAGTGCTATGCCTGAGACACAAAGCAAGTTCTGTACAGACATGGCATGAAGGATCTCTGGCATATTTGGCTGCAGAGAAAATGTGACATTCATTAAATAGAACATCATGGGCAGGAAGATAATATTGTTAAGTTCACTTAAATTAAGATGGAAACGTATCTAGAATGTTGTATGCCCCGAGTCTGATCAGTAGCTTACTCTTCTTTGAGGTTGAGGGGGGTTCTTTGTGGATCTGATTTTCCTAAAGGACACAAAAAGGGTGCACTTGGCTTAGCCATTGAGAAAAGGATAAGGAACATCTGACCACTATTTTCTCTGTTTAAATGCCTTATTACAAGCCCTGGGAAAATGTGTGCAGCACATCAAAACAGCCAGGTGTTTGGAGAACAGCCCTCTGGGGCAGCTGGCAGAGGGCAGCTGGTCATCAGAGTAGATGGGAAAAAAAAAAACATCTAAAAGATGAAGAGTTAGCCCAAGAAGGGGCACAGGAAAGCACCCAGTGTGAGGGAGGCTATTGACAGACCATAGATTATGTGGATGAAGAAGGATTGACGGAGCACATTTTAGAAGGTACTAGTGTCTAACAGAAGGTCTTTCATTAGCAGAGGCAGACGTTCAGCTAGGAAGTCAGTTGTCCCTTCAGATGTTGGGGGTCAGAAGACATGCACAGGATTCAAGGGACGGAGGGACTTCAACACTTGGAGGGACAAGGTGCTCTGATGACCTTGAGCACCTCCAGCAAAGACACCACCAAGCTCAGGGGTCCAAGTTCAAGGTGAGTCTCTCTAGGGAAAAGGAAGGGGATGGAAAACTACCAAAATGTGGACAAATAACATGTAATTATTAATGGCTTTATGGGGGAGTAATCCAAAATACGTCTTGGGTTTTGAACTTCTTGTTCAGTAAGATAATGGACTATACAAGGTGATGGGCTATATGAAATGCAGAGTACTCCTGTGGTTTCCCTACTCTCCACCACTCCGCTCTCCTCTGACCCCACTTGTATTTCTAAGGCAACAACGTACTGTGAATAACAACTAACATCGCCTGGCAGTTGTTACATTTAAGCACTATTCTAAGTTCTTCACATAAAACAACTTGTTTATCCTCACAAGAGCCCTCTGAGGTACACTTTTATTATTCCCATTTTATGGATGAGAAAACTGAGTCACAGAGAGGGAATTGATTAAAGAAAAAAAGAACACCTAATACCTAATAGAGTAAGAAAACATATCCCAGCCCTGGCTGGTGTAGCTCAGTGGATTAAGCATGGGCTGCAAATCAAAGGGTTACCAGTTCAATTCCCAGTCAGGGCACATGCCTGGGTTACAGGCCAGGTCCCCAGTAGGGGGCATGCTAGGGGCAACCACAAATCTATGTTTCCCCTCTCTTTCTCCCTCCCTTCCCCTCTGCCTAAAGACAAATAAAATCTTAAAAAAAAAAGAAAAGAAAAGAAAAGAAAACATATCCCACCATTGTTAAAACAAACTGCTGGTTTAGAGGGGTGGAGGAAGTCTAGTCTTAAAAAAATAAAGGTAAGTAATAGGCCTAACTTCTATAAAATTAGACCAACATTTAAATATTAAAGGGACTTTAGAAATAAAGCACAATCTCTTAAGTCTTGACAATATTGCACATCTCGTCTATATCCTCAAATTAGCCTAATGATGACAAACCTTGAAAAAACACTGGGAATAAAAGGAAGCAAAAGGGGAGGAGACCGCAGACGAGGAGGCCCAGGAGGACGCAGAACATTCTGTTGATTGTGTGGTGATGACCATCTGTCACGGTCTGTAAACCCTCAGGGCTTTGGCTCCCAAACTCCAAAACTCTCATGTGTTCTGTGGGTCCTTGGAGAGAAATGAAGCAGGCTCCCACTCCCATGGAACAGTAGTCTGTTGTCACACATATGCTCAAATTGAGACTTTCTTCCAAGAGAAGCTGTTTTTCATTTATGCCTGTGTAAACTCCATCAGCCAACCAACCACTGGAGGTCCAAGGCCATTCTCAGCCTGTGTCTTCCTTGACCGTGTGCTTGCCTGCCTCCTACCCATACCTGCCCAGACTCTGAGTCCTACAGGCTGAGTCAGTGTACCAGGGCTGTGTCTGCCTCATAATTCTCAACTTGTCATAGCAAGAGACACTGTTGCTAAGAACTGGGCCAGGGAAATTACAAAGATGTTTTCAACCAGGCAAAAATATGCAAATAGAATGGTTTGAAAAGAGGTGCAGAGCAAATCCATGGTCTTAGCTTCTGAGCTGGAGCAGAGAGAATAAAGGAATTGATGTGATTGTGGCTCGTAATGAAGCAGAAATGTAGGGGCTCCATTGCTTTCAGTATCCTTGTGGAGTCAAAAAGCTGAAAAATAAAACATGAGTGCAGTGCACTCCAAGCTTTATCAAGTTGGAGTCCTCAAAGTATGAGTTAGATTAAAATCTCACTTCTCTCAGGAATCTAATGAACAAAATAAACTAATGACCAAAATAGATCCAGAGGCATGAAATCATGGGACAGACTGACGGCCCTATGAGAGGAGGGGACAGTGGGGAGAGAAGGTGAAGGGATTAGTCGAAGAGCATGTATGAAAGACCACGGACATGGACAACGTGGAGAGGGGACTGATTATGGAAGTTGGGGGGCAGGCTGCGTGGAGGGGGCAAAGGGGGAAAGTGGGACAACTGTAATAGCATAAACAATAAAAAATAGCATGTAAAATCTCTCTTATTTCACAAGATGCCCGATGTTGCTTATTTGAAGTCTTCCTATAGCAAATATGGAAGGAGTTGGCTTTCCTTCTAATTTCCTATCTGCTCTGATGTGACTTTTGGGGTGCCCAGTTACTGGCCTCTCTTCCCTGCCTCTGCCGCAGCCCGAAGAAAATTCCCTCCCTGCCTATTTTTCTACATCTGAAAGATTACTATTTTTTCTGTGAGGAGTCACTTAATCTCCTAAACCATCTTGCCTATGAGATAGGTGCAGACAGCAACTTCCTGAGGAGGGCGGGACAGAATGCCTCTGCCAGTTGGAAGTCACAGCTGACTGGGCAGGCAGAAGGGTGTGTGTGTGTGTGTGTGTGTGTGTGTGTATATAACTTGGCTGCTGGCAACAAAGATTTTGTCAATTTATTAGGTAAATCTTCTGGATTAACTGATTTATGGACCTCTATTTAGGCTTACTTGTTTGTTTTCTCAGTGTTCATTTAGACACAGCACTGTCTACGCTGTCCGGTCCAACGGCGGTTCTAAACGTTGGCTGTACATTGTCATTATCTGAAGAGCTTTCAAACACCCTAAGGGAGACTCAGGTTCAATTGGTTCTTGGGTGTGGCATGTGCATCAGGACTTTTAAAAGCTCTCCAGGTGGTTCTGTTGGGCAGACAAGGCTAAGCACCGAAGGCGTGGAGTTACAAACAAATAAGAAGCCTAAGGATTTCTCGGGCTAGTGGGCCAGGTGAAAGGACCTGTTATAGTGATACCATTAGTTAAAAGGAAAAGGACACAGAAAATCATTATCTAAATGCAGGTCTTTCTGTTTACAAAGCACGGGAGGCCACAGAAAACACTTAATCTCTTCAGACTTTTAGTCTCATTGTTAATCCATTTGTATCAAGGTACGTTATGGTCCTCCTCTCTTAAACACGAAGAGATGCTCAGGAAGCCTGGAGGCCATGGGCCGCTTTATTAGCAATGTGTTCACTGATTCCTCCTAGAGTTCAAGTAACAGAGTAATAATCTCTGCGAACAAAACCCACTGCTTTCAGTGCACATTAAGGCAGACACCAAGTCAGCTCGTTCACCCTAATCCACAGGGGGTTGGAAAAGAGAATGTCAGTTAGGTTTGCATTCTGCATCTTGCACGCCCAGGCAACTTTCAAGTCATGATTTGATTTTAGTCAAGGAATTCCTTTCCTTGTAATTCCATCAAATACTATCAATGATAATGCGCTGCCTTTGCGGAGCATTGCTGTGTCCCCGGCATTCTGCTAAGGGCTTTCTATAGATTATCTCATTTCATCTTCACATTCTCTACAGGAAGTAATGCTGTTTTTGTCATTTAGAGGTGAAGAAATTCAGACTTAATGTGCTCTTCTCATGTGGTCTTTATCTTGTGACTGGTAAATGATAAAGCAAGAACTTAAACTAGAACTGTGACTTCAAAATCCAAACTTTTATTACTGAGTTACTACTGTTGGTTTATAGACTTCCAGGATAAAACAATTCAATTTTGCTTGATTTTCATTCCATTGGTTTATCCTTTCCTAGAATCTGAACCCTAGTAATTTTAATAATGAGACTTTCGTTGTTGTTGATTTATTTAAAAATGAGCTTTTCTCTAAGAGGTTGCTTGCTGATGCATATGTGAACTTCAGACAACAGCTCATCTTATAGTCTGGGGTGAGATGCTTCTTAGGCAGTCTGATTAGTCACAAGGAGGGAGCAGCAACAATAAAAACTGAATTAAGAGCTGCTGAATATGCTCCTGTGCTGACTCACGCCATCAGTGCTGCTATTTTGCTATTTGAGCTGCTCTCGACGGGATGGCTCTTCTCTGACGGGGATGTTCTAGCCGTTCCGTAGAATGTCAGGGGTGCTTGCCTAGGTCTCTGGACTTGAACTCAACATGTCAGTGGGTGAAACCTGTCCGTGTGGATTTATGGAATCTTTAGCACCTCTAAAATCAGTTGCAACTTTTCAGTCTACTGAGGCCAGACACTCTGGAATAAGTAAATCTCAAGATCAGTTTATTTCCTTTTAAAGCTTTACTCCTTTGAGGCCAAGACCAAATTTTTTACCTTCCAAAATAAGGCATGGGACAGCATGGTTTTTTTATGCTGTGGGTCCTCTGACTTCTGGGCTTAGAGAGTGAAGAGAGTTGAAAAGGTGACGGGAAGAGGGGAAAACCCCCTCGTTCACTGGCAGAGCAGCCTGTGTGTCCCAGTCCCTGAACTCTGAGAAAGATGCACGCGGCCAAACGCTGGGGATGCCCTTTGATGCAGAGACCAGGTTTTGTTTCCTTCTGATGACAATATGTATTATAATTTATGTATCATTATATACATATAATGATATATGTTTATGCTATACTATAACATAAATTTTAGCTAAAATGAATTTTGGAAGTAATGCAAAGACATGTGTAAAACCTAGTGAGGCTCTAGTGGTTAGAACGGCATTGTGGGAATCACAGGGGTGCTCTGCAGCTCCCTCGCCTTCCAGGCCTGGGGAGGATTGCACTTCCTCACCATCCCCTTGACCTTGATGTGGCCCTTAGACTGCTTTGGCCAATCAAGTGTGCATGGAGGGGAAGTGCTTCAATTCAGGCTGAAGCTTTAATCCAGTGTGTGTTTTGCAAAGCTCGCCTTTCCTGCCAGCGTGGTCGGTGGCTGCTCCAGCAGCAATGGATCCCTGATGGGGTCTTCTTATGGAGCCGCTATGGATGTGTTGGTAGAAGAAAAAATCTTGTGTTATTTGAAGCTACTGAATTTGGGGTTTATTTGATGGGAAACAAAATTAATAATTAATAATAAGATTAATAAGATTAGTCTGATTAATAAGAAAATCATCATGTTAAAATTCCTGTGTTGAGAGGTAGTAGAAATACAACAAAGGAAATTGCTTAAGAGAAAAGGACTTGAAAATTGTTTCTCTTAACTTTAGGAACTGCTGGCCAGCAGATGTAGGAAAGGACTGAAAAGATATTAAATTGCTCAGGCCAAGCCCCATGAAGCCTCTGTTTTGTTTTTAATTGCTGTAAAATATATATGACATAAAATATTTTTTAAATTTTTATTTCTTAATTTTAGAAAGAGGAAGGGGAAGAGAGAGAGACAGAGAGAGAGAAACATCAATTTCGTATTTCAGTAATTTATTCATTCATTGGTTGATCTCAGACCGGGGATCAAACCTGCAACCTTGGCCTATTAGGATGATACCCTAACTGACTTAGCTACCTGGCCGGGGCTACATGCCAGAAATTTGCCATTTTAACTGTTTTTAGGTGTGTAACTCAGTGACATTAACTACCTCACACTGTTTTGCAATGATCAGCACCATCCATGTCCAGAACTTTTTCATCATCCCCAGCTGGAACTCTGTACCCGCTAAACCAGAACTCCCTGCTCCCCCTTCCCTAACCTCTGGCAACCACCATTTCCCTGTCTGTCTCTATGGATTTGATACTCTAGGTAACTGTCTAAGTGAAATTATATAGTATTTGCCCTTTTATATCTGGCTTGTTTAAAGCACCCTCCTCCCTTTTTAGAAAAAGATTGCATTCTAGGTTTTTGCTAATAACTCCAAACCAGGCAATTTCTAAGAGAGTCTTTGCTCAAAGAAGAGAGAGGGATGATAAGAATCTTCTCTAATCACCGACTCTGGTGACTCTGGCAGTGGGTTGAGGTGGCCGCATGCTTTCCAGGCCAGAGGTCAGCAACCTTTCCAAACTGGAATGCCAGAGTTCCAAGCCCTGCACCTTTGGGTCAGAGGTCAGGCTTCAAACCCTGAGTGACCAAGTTCTGCCTCCTGCTGATACAGGAAAGGCAGATTGCTGCATCCTGCACAGTGAGGTGGAGGGGCAGCTTTGATTTCTTTCACTTGTAAGAGTAAAGGGTGAGCCCAGTGACAGCAGGTGGGTTTCAGCTTTCAGAAGTTAGCTGTGACAATGGCGACAGGTCCCAAAGACCCGGGAACCAATTCTTTGAACCATCAGAGGAGGAAGCTTCTGTATTATAGTTTTTACTTGAATGAAAGGAAGTTGTCACAAGTTGTCCGGGGAAGTTATTACCCTTCCTGGTAATCGCTTTTCTTTTCTTTTTTTCCCCAGAATTACACTTGTTAGACATGAGTAGATAGCCTAAGGTGGATATCAGAAGAGTGAGGGACAGCAGTGGGAGTGAGGTTAGAGAACTCCAAGTTGGAGGATGCAAAGTCTTTATATTGATGTGGTCCCCTGAGCTCCTATGCAGGGAGGGAGGGCAGCCTTGGAGGTTGTGGGTGGGCCATTGAAACCACCTCTGAAATCGAGATTCTGCATGTTCCATTAGAGGGCCAAATGGACAGCATGCTGAAATCCCTGTCTTCCGGTAGTGAAGTTTTTGTTTGGAAATTAGAAGAATCAGAAGTTTATTTTTTAAAAAGGGTCATAGGAAATTTCAATAATTGCTAACTGTGCTCTGGGTCATGTATTTGCTCAGTAGGTGTCTCTATGTGTCAGACACTTAAGTGGGTGCTGAGAATATTAACAGAAGCAGAAAGAGACACAATTTCATCCTTCATGGAGCTCCCAGTCCAGGGAGCAGACAAATACTAATCAATTAATAAGTATTTATTGGGGGTGCATTATGTTTTAGACACTAAGGATACTCCAAGAAGCTAATCGGGCACAAATCACGTAAACAAAATGCCAAATTGTAGCTCTAACGAGAGCTGGAAAAAAGGTGTTCTGTACCACGGGAGCCTATAATCCAAGTTTAAGGTGGGCAGGGAAGGCTTGCTTGGAGATTTGAGGGACAGAAGAGCTTCGCCAGGTGAATAAGGACAAAAGCGCATTCCAAGCAAAGGAATAGCAGAGGCAACAGCCTTATGGGCAGGCACTTGGTGAGAATGAGGGTGAACGGAGGCCATTTGTGGTTGGACTGGGGAGAGGGATTGGTGGACAAGTTAAGGTTGGAGGGGGACGTGGGAGCCAGTCAGGAAAGGCATGCTCATAGAAGTAAGGGGAGTCTGGCCCATAGTCTTCATTGTTAGAAGGGCTAAGAGCATGGAGTCTGGAGCAGACTGCCAGGCTGGGTCCCTGCTCTCTCCCACTGACAATCTTTGTGACTGCGAGCAAGTTATTTAACCTCTCTGTGCCTCACTCTCCTCACCTGTAAAATGCCGAACATTATGCTGCCCACCTCATAAATTTGTTAGGGCAATTAGACAGTTTATACATGCAAAGTGTTAGAACAATATCAGCCACTAATTGTAAGTGCCACATGAATAAGACCTAGTATTATTACCCTGTATGGTGGAGCACATCACTATTCACCAGATATTCTCCCATCAGTTTATGAATGAATGTAAATCCACACTGATTTATACCCAGAACATGTAAATGTTTGCATCACAAGCAGAAAAAACCTAAAACAAACTAGAGGTCTCTTCAGGACCATTTATAGTATGGAAAGTGCCCTTCTCAAGTAAAGCATTGTGAAAAAATGCTATTTCAAAAGTGAAGGAATTAAATTGCCATCTACTTTGCCCAATGTGTATCTGAAATTTTTGATACGGATTCGGGTGATACTTGGAACTAACTAAGGGCAGAAGTTACTTCAGATCCTTTTGTCATTTAATGATTGATGTAATTGAGTGATCTTAGAATACTAGAGCCAGAAGCCACCTTAGGGATGAACTAGTCATTTGTTCTTGTTTAATTGGCTGTTGGTTTCTGCGTGAAGTGATCACATTAGGAAAAAGAGCTGCTAGCTTAAGTCTTTAATAGACAAGTAATTAATTTAGCTGAAGTGCTTCCCTAAAAATCATCAATCATCTGCATTTTTCTCCTTTGGAAGGTGGTAATTCATTTTTTGCTGAATGGCTTTCAAAATATTTTTCCTGCAAAGTAAAAATAATAAGCAGCCTTACTTTGTACCTGCAGGTTTGGTGACCTCGTGAGTCATCGTGCCCACTATGTGGATGGCATTATTTTTATGAAACAAACTCTGACGGAAAGCTCACTAGGTGTGGGACCTTGTGATGGATCCTTTTATGTGCTGCCTCATTTAATCCTCATCAGAATGTTATGGAGTCTTGGGCAGGTCTCGAGCCCATTGGCCCTTCCTGTCTCAGCCTTCCTCTGCTCTGCTCTGCGTGGAAGGAGACTGACTGCTGCAGCGGCCTTTCCTGGCCTCTCCTGCCCACTCATTCGCGGTTGGGCTTAGGGCCTCGGGAGGCATGCCTCCAGCTCACGTGGAACTGGTAGAACAGTGTTCAGCGTCCACTTGGTGACTTCACCCCGTTTCCCATAGCATTGTTTCCTCTCTTGATCTCTCCAGCCAATGGGTGGTAGAACTTTCTGTTCTTGTTCATCTCTGGAATTACCCCATTGTCTGCTGTTTGGCTCATAGTCCCATCACCTGTATAACCAGTTTCCTGCATTAAGTTCCCTCTATGAAAAATTTGTGAAGTAATCTGTTTTCTTATTTAGGCCTTAACCCATAGAGTTCAGTATAATTATTTGTTTGTTTTTTTAAATACAGGAGGAAACTCAGGACCATACAGGCTATGTATCACAATATTAAACTGTCAGCTTAATCAATATCAATATCACAAATCTACTAATTAAATCAAAGTCCCTGCACTCCTAAGTTCACATATGTTTTTTTTTGCTATTATACTACGGTGCCTTTATAACTCTAGAAAAGGGAAACCTGGTTTGTAGGGGTGATCCCTCTTGCCTCATCAGCGCCATGATGGGTTTGTTTTAGTTCAGTTGCACTAATAACTTACTGCAGGATGAGTTTGAGGATCAACATCTTACATGTCTGCAGACACAGAATTATTAGGCTTTCAGGCAGTAGATCAGAAAGATGCCCTTTTGTGTGTCCACTAATGCTTGGTTCTTTGGAAAATCCTCAGGGACCCATGAGACCCCCCGAGTTCTGACCACTCTTCCAGGATGAATTCCCTTTGTTTCGGTTCAAATAGAAAATTGAGATCTTTATTCCTCACCTTGACTTCACTCAGAACAAGAATAGGGATACTCTTAAATTATTGTTAATTCCCACACAAAATCAAAGAGTTTAGACTTTACCATAATTTTAGGCTCAATTTTCAGATTCTTTTCATAGGAATAAATCATAGGCTAAAATGTTTGTGGTCTGAAAACACCGAAGGAATCTTAGGGTAGCCTTGATTTACTTATAAAGACCCTTCTTATGAAGAAATTGGCATTCAAGAAAAGATAAATGAAGTACTAAGCCAGCAGAAGAAAAACAGTCTCTGAATTCTCTCCTGTTAAATAGTGAGACTAAATAGATGGGACCAAATAGTGGAGAGTGTTAAGTCTCGGTGTTTGTGTGTATGCGTTCGTGTGTGTAGAGGGAGAGGTGCAATGCCAAGCTGTCAAAGCAGTGAGTGATTTGACTGTGTGTTCAAGATCATAGGTAAAATTGTGTTGGTTGAACTTAGAGATGAGAACGAAGGTCTGGATGGAGGGTACTATTATAATGTTATTGTAGATTGTATATGTAGCATATAATCTATATTACAATGCTCCTGTGATAGTTAAGAAGAAAGGTAACAAAGACTTTAACTAAGTGACTGCATGCTACAGGTGGATGTAGGAGATGATGTGGAGGTAGAACTGATAAGACTGATCATGTTTGGGGTAGGAGATGAGGGAGGAGAGGAAACTTGAGAATGATTCCACTTGGAGTCTTTGTGACTTTATCTTTTCTTTTTTTCATGTAATATCCAACCCAAATGCCTTTTCCTCTTGTTTTGGAACTTTCATATTACTATGGGAAACTGGTTGGTAGTCATTCTTCTTTGATGCAACAGAGAAGTGTACAAAGTGGCTTAGCACACTGCACTTCTATCGGAGGCAGAAAGAGAGCAACAGAGCAATTCCAAAGCCGTCAGTGCTGCCGGCCGAGGACTGAGGCCTTGGGGTCTAAAGAAAATGGGCAGCTTCTGCTTACTGATCACACAGTGAGTGACTACAAGCTCATAGGGCTTTAAAGTATGGTTAGATCTCTAGAACATCCTTGTAAGGTAAGAATTTTGCACAGGGTCAGGCAAGGGATCAGGTAATGACCTACCTCAGCTTCACCTGGGGTGGGAAATAAGCCATGAAGGGGGGTTTGAGAACAGTAGCCTGGCCCTGCACTCCACTGAGGCTGGCCTCCACACTGCGTTGAGGGCAGATAATGCCTTTTCTCACCTTTGTGTCCTTGTGTTTGCTGGTCCTCTTGGCAGGACCGCTCTTCCCCATTTAAATTCTCCCCATCCTTCAGACCCTCAGGGCCTACTGCTGCCCCGTGTACCCTCCTAAATAACTTGTTTTCCTTTAAACCATTACAGTCTACATATTTCACATTATTTTGTACTTCATGATATATTGCATTTTTTTACCCTTTAATTTCTCCAACTGTGTTAGTCATGTCCTTTCAGGTGGATCACAAAATCCTTGCAGGAAGAACTATTTATTATTCTTTATCATCTTCCACAACACCTGGTACAGAGTGAATACTTGATGAATGATTTAGTATGAAAAATTCATCCCAGTCTCCTAACCACTGTGTCTCCTTAGTTACCTTATTGCCTTCTTTTTTGGCTATTGGGCTGCCACCATACATGTGAACATGCAGTATAAATTCTGAATGCTAAAATATTTCTTCCAGCTCTGGCTGGCGTGGCTCAGTAGATTGAGTGCCAGACTGTGAACTGAAAGGTTTCCAGTTCAGTTCCCAGTCAGGGCACACGCCTGGGCTGTGGGCCAGGTCCCCAGGTAAGGGCGTGTGAGAAGCAACTGATTGGTGTTTCTCTCACACATCGATGTTTCTCTCCCCCTCTTTCTCTCTCCATTCCCCTCTTTCTAAAAAATAAAATAAAGAAATCTTAAAATATTTCTTCCAGGCACAGAGTGTTGTGACCTAGAGAGTTCCAGACAAGGTCATACAGTGGGAGGAAGGGAGGGAGAAAAACATGTTTTAAAACACAGTTTGTTCTTTGACCTGGAGGAACTTTTTTGCTGGAAGTTACTGAAGAACAAAGCTGCTCAGACAGTTATCAGTCCATCTTCAGCCTCTGGTATGTCTCAAAACAGCCATACACTTGGAAATGACATAAGCCAAGAAATTCTTGGTGGGATATTTAAGTAAAAAGGTTTTCTGCTTTAAGAACATTAGTTTCTATATCAGTACGAGAGATTAAGCAGCTCGTGTTTCAGTAACTACTATTGATCCATCTGGGAATGTTATGGCAACTTATATCTACGTGTTGAATTTTTCACCATAAATGTAGTTAGATATACATAAATTCATTCTAAATTCCGCTAAAAATGAGAAAACTGAGATCCAGGGAATTTAAGTAACTGAACATCAGTAAGTGGCCTCCTCTGGGAAGCCTTCGTGCACCTTCAGGATGGGCGAGGCATCATTATGTCTCCCATAGCAACCTGTGGCTGTCTTCATCATGGCCTCTTACTATTATTTATGTGGTAAATATAGTAACATAACCATCTGCTTTATATGTCTCTTCCCTCTATTAGAGTGCAGCCTCCCTGAGAATCAAATTCAGTTTCTAGGTCCAGTTCTCTTTTTCCCCGTCACACTTACATGACCATTTTAATGTATGTTGTAGGCCTTGGAGTTTTTAAACACAGAGTGCCCTTCAGTTACTGAGAATAATTACTAGCTTTATTACATGGTCAAGGTTACTCAGTGTGTCTTGCTCTATGGAAAGGAGTATTTAGAACATTTTTTTCTTATGAGACACCCACCCCACTGCATTTCAGGGGCTGGGGAGGTCTGCTTCAGGAAGTTAACATCAAAGAGAATAGCCGATGGTTATAATTGCTCCCTGGCAGACAGGTTACCACGGACATTAGAGAACATTCATGGTTAATTTTTTAGAACCATGGCTAATGGGACAAATCACTCAGCCATGGAGCCTCCTCCTGCTGAAAGAGAATAAAGAGATGCAGAGGGAGAAGCAGGTCACAGGCTCTGCCCTGGGGTTCATGGCAAGGAGAAAGCACGCAGTTGTGACTTGATGTGACTCACTGGGTCAGCTGTGGGTGGCATTGCACTCAGCTGTCACGGTTGGGCTGACATCAACAGCACCTGATTGACAGCAGTACATAGACTGCACCAGCCACCAAGAAGCATGTGGTGGAGACAACCAGTGCTCGAATCCTGGAGAAGAAACTCTTCTGCTGGGGGACACCACATAGCAGCAGGGAGCACTCTCTGGCTGTGTGACATCTCAGTGGGCTCAGCGGACTTGCAGAGCTTACCTAGGGGGGGCTAGGACTTAGTGTAGATCACACAGACCATTGGAGCCCAGGTTGGGCTGTCACCTGAATGGTCACTCTCCCAGGCAAGTGCTCTCTGCATAGACCACACAGGATGGGAGATGTTGGCAGATTTTTAAGAAATTGTGAAGTCAGGTTAGGAATAACCTGACCCTTGGACAGCTTCCTTCTTTAAAGAGTAAAAGATTTTTCAGGTGTCCAGTGACCACAGTGATTTGACACAGAAGCTTGTCATCGTTCCTTGTAGATTAAGCTGGAGAAATATTGCCCTTGTGTGGTCAACGTGCTGATCTTTACTGATGTGTAAGAAGTACCAACAGTGATGTGTGCAAGAAAGAGATTGCAGTGGGCCCCTTCCTGGGCAGGCAGGCAACACTGTACCTTTCAATCAGGATGCAGTATTGCGTAGTTAAAACTACAACAATACAGTAATTTTGAAAAGATAATAAACAGCTTGGAATTTGCTGAACACTTCAATTATTGAAAACGTTTTGGCTAATTCTATCTCATTTGGTCTTCACATATACTTCCATATAACTTAGCAGGCAGTACTAGTTGCCTATTTTGTAGAAGAATATGAAACCAGAGAGATTTGGTGATTTTTCCCAAGATCACACAGTCAGAACCAGGATGAAAATTTGGTTCTTTATCTAGTGGGGAGTTTTTTTGTAGTAAAGTTCACAATACCTTATCTGAAATCCAAACGTAACACCCTAAGTCTATTTTCTTTCCTAATTCATTTGGTGGCAAAACATTAGTTGCCTTCAAGTACTGTGGCAACAAAACCTGTCTTGAGGTGATGTGAGCTCCTTCTTGTTCTCCTCTTTAGGGAGAATATTCACCTTTCATTGCAGAAATTTTAATGTGTTCAATTACAGGATGCTGCCTGAAACTAGTATTTTCTATTTGTTGTATGAGCCATAGTGCCTTTATAAACTCCAAGAAAAATTCTGACTTCGAAAGCCCATCTGAAGAGAGAAGCATTTTGGATAATTGTAACTATGAAGTAGATTGCTTCTGCCATCTAACAGAGTCAAAAATGAAGTGTTTACATTAATCATATATTCTGGTTAATTGTCACTAGAGGTGCCTTATAGGTATTGCTAATGTTGAGGGAATTAGACTATCCTGAAAAACGCTTAATATCAACTCAGCAGTTGTGAGGGTTAAATAAGATAATTCAGGTAAGTCATTTGGCAGAGTGGCTGGTCCATAGGACACATTGCATATGTAGAGTGCTGGCTATTACCTTTCATAATTAACTTTGTAACCCACATTACAGAGGACACAGTGACAGGTAGAAAGGTTAAATAACGTACCCAATGTCACGTGGCTAGTAAGTGGCACTGCCAGGACTGGACACGGAGTCTGTCTCTTCCACCCAAAGCATATGCATAACCAGTAGGGTAGACATAATTCTTGGATCGTCCAGGGGTCTTTAGAAATCTTTCCAGATCATCATCATGCAAATTAATTACTGAATCATTGGACTGTAGAATGTGGAAGTTCTGTTTAATAGCCTGCTGGTTAAGCCAGGTTTTCTTAGTGGGGAGAGAGAAAGAGAGAGGAAAGAGATGGGAGAATGACTTTATGGATTGCCAAACCTCTATTCCAGAGAATTATGGTAAGTATAGTAACGTCCATGGATGAGTTAGATGAAATCTTTCTGGGAATCAGGGCAAAGACACCCCTTCCTAGGAATTTCCCTCAAGTTCTGTGGAGCAGGCCAATGTAACCTATGGCTTGGAGGGGGAATAATCATTGTTCATGTTGTCTATTTAATGATAATTCACTTCACTCCCATCCTCCTCCAAGCTCCCCTCACAGTAGTTTTTCCTTACTTTGAATCTAGGGCTTTTCATTTCCAAAACACACTTCGGGGTGAGTGCCTGCGGGACCAGGCAGTGGGGAAGGTGAGTGGCTTGCGAGAGAAGAACGGAAGCCTGAGGTGCAGACCCGGGAGTTGAGAGGAGAGCGATGCTTGCCTCAAAAATGGATTCTCCTCCCGCAGCTCCCTTCCTGTCACAACTCACACCCCAGATGGTGAGAGGAGAGTTCCAGCGCCTCATGTTGTGGTCTGTCAGGACAGGCTGGCAAAGAAAGTGAGCCCCTGGGCGGCTGAGCCCGAGATTAAAGGGGCCTCGCGCCATTGTGTGGCAGTTGCTCCGACTCACCCGTGTGCCGTGCGGCGTCAGCACATGTCTGGCCTTCTTTGCTGTTTGGGACACAGCACTTGAAAGATGTCCCCTCCCCCAGCCTCCTTGACATTTGTCCAGAGATTAATTGGGCTAATCCTCTCGTTGGAAGAATGGGCTGGAGAGTTTGTGTTCTGGGAGGGTGAGGAGGCAGGCCGGCTGGCACTGAAGAGGCGAGCATTAATAAGGCGCTGGGGCTCGCCGGAGCCTTTGAAGGAAGAAAAGAG
Organism: Micronycteris hirsuta; assembly: GCA_004026765.1. Lineage (NCBI taxonomy): Eukaryota > Metazoa > Chordata > Mammalia > Chiroptera > Phyllostomidae > Micronycteris > Micronycteris hirsuta. The sequence goes on from PVJI01006392.1 coordinate 85,543, forward strand.
CAAATTTCTCTGCTGTTCCTGGACAAGGCTGACAGGTGGGCAGGGAGACTGTAGCTCTTCTGTTCTGCTTGGCTTTGCCAGAAGGTCTGTGCACACCAGCAGTAATGACTTCTGACAGTTCCAGCTGTCACTCGGGGGGGGAATGCTCCCAGCACACCTTGGCCTGCCATTCTCGTCTTTTGTACTGAGGGCAGGACATGCGAGCCCCGAGAAAGGCTGCCCGACAGTGGAAAACACACGTGGCTTGGGTACTTGCCCAGGATACTTACGAAAGTACTTTTAAATTTCATTTTGAATCAGGCACCCACAGTAAACATTATTCACTATTTGAGATTTTGGATTGGGGGAAGGCAGGGGGCCATGGATAGTGTTTTTGTTTTTGTTTATTTTTTCATGATTTTGAGAGAGAGAGAGGAAGTGGGAGGGGGAGAGATCAATTTGTTGCTCCACTTATTTATGGATTTATTGATTACTGCTTGTATGTGCCCTGCAGAGATCAAACCCATAACCTTGGCGTACTGGGACGATGCTCTAACCAACTGAGGCACCCAGCCAGGGCTATGGACAGTGTTTTCTCATACTATATGTGGCTGTTCCTATGTGGGAGGGGACACAGAGCTCTTCACCTTATTGTCTAATAATAATAGCTAGCATTTATTGGAAGCTTATTATGTGCCAAGGCATTGCTTTAAACATTTTAGATTGATTAATTAGTTCATTGCTTTTCACAAGCCATATGAAGTAGGTGCTAATATTGTCTACATTTGACAGCATTAGCGGCCTGCCCAGCATCATCTGTAAATGATGACGCCAAGACTGAGACACTCTGGCCTGTACTTGGCCCCGCCCTCTTAACCAATGCACTAGGCTGCGTTGCTGACAAAGAAAAGGGAATAAGCATTCTGCCTGGGCCAGTTCCAGGTTAGAACATGACTTCAGTGAGATTGAACAGTTAATTGAGGATAATGCATCCCAGGAGAACTGCAGATAAAGAGCCGTGGAAATACTTTGAGGTCCCTGGGAACCTCTGAAAGCTATGTGCCTAATTGTACTATTGGTGGAAAATTCCCTCCAGCTACCAGGATTCTGCGTGAGCACTGTGTTTCTTTGTAAATTACTGCAGACACTGTCATAAGGAATATGAAAGGACTGGTGGCTAATCAAATGAACGTACAGGAAGAGAATTCTTAAAGTGGGATTCATATTGATGCCCATTATAAAAACTGCTAATAATGAGGAATTTTGAAAATGTCATTGCAAGGTAAAAGAAAATTTGCAGAGGTATGACTATCTGTTCATCTTTTATCAGAGGTAGGATAACTAGGTCACAGAACTTGCTTTAGGGGAACTGAAATGACAGATAATAATGTCAGAACAATGGTTGGAGAGTTTTTGAGCA